>CANHQG010000163.1:0-80809 GCA_947462335.1 Harmothoe impar
GGGGGGGGGGGCTTTGAGGTTTCCTCCAGGGGCGGGTGGGGTTCTATAATGCATGGGGCCGGGTGTCATGTTTTGTTGGTGCCTGATGTGAGGAGAAGGGACCTTCACGGCTGGTTAGCCTGGCACTGTGCCTCCTGTGTGGTGTTTGACTTTACCTTTACCCCTCCCCCCCCCCCCCCACACACACCACCACCCACCACATGCCTCCTCCCGTGTGCCAGGTCCTCCAGGTGCATTAGCCCCTGTCTACCATCACTGTCAGAAGTAAGTGTAGCTGCACAGCGAGATATACTGTAAGCTGTACAGTATAAAAGGAGGTACTTTTGCTATCCAGTATCACATACTGTACAGCTACACTCACCCACTGTAGAACACCACACACAGAAGGTTGTGAATTCGAGTCTAACCTTGGCACAATGGGAAATACGTTTTTCTTTTCATTTTTCTTTTACCTAGTTGGCCTGCATTTTCCACCTATATTGGCATAGAAATGTTAGTTAGTGAATATTTGAATATGTACATGTGTATAATTTAGATTTTCTATAGATAAACAACAGTAGTGTCTATTGTGCCAAGGTGGGATTCGAACCCACGATCTCCTGTGTGTGGTGTTCTACAGTAGGTGAGTGTAGCTGTAGAGAATGTGATACTGGAAACCAAAAATACCCCCTTTTATACTGTACAGCTACAGTACTTACTTCTAACAGTGCAGTCTACAGGTGATGGTTGGTGCCTTTTGAAGTTTAATGATTATTCATTTTCAGGTTGGGACCCCGTGGTTCATACAACGGTATTTACAGCCATCCTGAAATTAAAAAAAACTAAACTAGTTAACGAGGGATTAATTCTCCAGGAGCCAACAATGAAAGACACATAGAGGAAGATGAGGAAAAGCAGGGTTATTGACTATTGACAATTTATAACTTGTGCCAAATTATTGACAGTATACGCGAAATGTAGGACACCCTCCCAGTCCTACATTGAACTTAAAGGACACAGAAACGTAATATGATGAGGAAGACCTCCAAAGATGTTTTATTGCTCAAAATAATTTATCCCTATTAAAATGCGCTATGCCATTTGTCGTCATGAATGCAGCCCTGATAAGTCTACCCATGACGATGAAGAGTATAATGGATCTACACTTTGCGGTCTTTAAATGGAACGCGATGATACAGGGCATCATTCTTCTTGCATCTAAACATTACTAAATGTTCCTCTTAAAATACATTTATATCAAAGTGTAAGGATTTTCTTACTCAAAGTCTTAATAGAAACTAGAATTAATTAGCTAGTTGAATTCATTAGATGCTGTTTATACCTGCATCACGTTGCATACACCACACCATGCGTCCACCACAGACACAGTGACTGTGTGAGTGCGATTCAGATCGAAAACGAGGCAACTGCAGGATTTTTGGGCCTCGTCAATTACGCGGCGCCGATCCCTCCGTAATTGAGGGGAAACGCACGGACATCAGAGACAAGTTCTTTGATTCAAAAATAATTAGCTCATTTAATTATTCAGTGACCTTGGCGCGCTTCTGAGCTTATGGACGCGGCGAAATGGACCAGATATTGGGGGTGTGGTTAGGTGGGGGGTGGGGGGTGGGGGGATGAGGGACTGAGACTAGGAGGAGGGGTGTGTGAGAGTTTGTGCAGGGTAATTATTGCTGAGTCATCATAGCTCTGACTACTAACCCTTAGCGCTTTAATGCGTTATAAACCTGATCGTCATGATCCACCAATGCAGGATTGGCGAGTAACTCATCACGGCTGTATTCAAGCATCATGCTGACAGCACAGAATTTATATACTCTTGCAAGGACGTCATGATGCATTCATGCAGACCTGGTGAGTCTATGAATGCATCATGACGACAGAGGGCATATGGTATTCAAGCACTAGAGAGCTAACTGTGGCTGCTCGGTGAGACTTTGTCTTCTGTGGTCCCGTACCCCGGGCCCTGCACGCACCTTAATTCTTAACACTTCAAGGACGGCATGATGCATCAAGGATCATCCTCTATTATTGGCATGATGCAGTAATGCAGCGTTGCAGGAGGTGCATCAGTGCATCATGATAACCCCCCCCCCCCGGAAATATCAAGTCATAAGGTCAGCCGCATGCTTGAATGCAGCACTGGCGAGTTACTCACCCAGTCTGCATTCATGCATCATGAAGACAAAAGGGCATGATGCATCAAAGTACTCTGCTGTCCTTAAATGGTTAACCCTGTAAGGGCGGCATAATGCATACATGCATCATGCCCTTGGTCGTCATGACCCATGGATGTAGCCCTGGCGAGTAACTCGCCAGTGCTTCATTCAAGCATCATGCCGACCCTACGGGTTCAGACACTCCTGGAGGGTCGGCATGATGCACTAATCCAGCACCGGCGAGTTACTTTCCGGGGCTGCATTGGTGTATCATGATGACAAATGTCATATTTAAGTGACATCTGTCCTTAAAGGGTTAACAGCCCCACTACGACACTTCTACCCAATACAGCTCCAAATATAAATTGTTACAGTCATGTTCGTGGTCTGCTGACAGCTGAAACAGTTAGAGCGTTAACCCTTTAAGGACGGCATGATACCTTGATGCATCATGCCCTGGGTCGTCATGATGCATGGATGCAGCCTGCGCGAGTAACTCGCCAGGACTGAATCCATGCATCATGTCGATCTTTGGGGTTGATACACTCCTGAAGGTTTGGCATGGTGCTTGAATGCAGTGCAGGTGAGTTACTCGCCACAGAAACATTCATGCATCATGACCACAAATGGCATGATGCATTAAAGCACTATACGGACCTTTAGCAGCTCATGCCACAATTCACCCTGAGAAGTTACCAAGGCAATTTCTCCATAAATTGCACTCGTGAATACATTGATGTGATTTGGACAACGCATCGCCAGCTTCCGGCAAAATGACGAGGTGTCATAAATGGTAAATGAGCTACAAGTTACTGCTGCAGACGGCGTAACTTAATAATTATTAATATTTAAATAGAGTTGTGACTTTTAAAGAACTTTAATTTGAAATAAGGGAAAATGATTAAATTTGTTATTAGCGAGATTCGTATTTAATTAACTGGTAGCCAAAGCGGGCCCATGGTCTAAATTAAAGTCCTATAATTGTATCGAAATATAATTGTATAAAGATTATTGGGACAATAAAGAGTCTAGAATATTCTAGAACAATTTAGGAATATTAAACGAGACGTAATCTGGCCAATTTAGTTTAGTAATGGATATCGTAAATATATAATTGCTCAAACGGATTTGGCGCTTCTGCTTTTAAACTCAGTCAAATGTGGAACAAATTCATCCTTTCATTTGAAAATAGATTTACAACATTCTCTAAGCAGTCGTCATGTAGAAGATAACAGTTTAATGGCTGCTTCAAAAGGTTTCAAACTATCGTCCCCTCATTTGGCGTCATCACCCTTATTCCCAGGGGAGAAAAAAGAACAAGGCGTGGACAAAAAGAAAAGATAAAAAAAACTCTCCCCATGACCTCTGTGAGCGGGTTAGTGTTCCCAGGAAGCCATTCTGATGTCTCGGGGGTCGATCGAGATCTCGCGATAGGGATATCGGTTGAGGACGAGGTTTGGCGGGAACTGCGCTAACTAGGCTCAGGGCACCTGTAAAAGGGCCATATCTGGGTCTTCACTAATCTTCTGTTAGCCCTATAAGGCCAGCATGGTGCTTTAATGTGTTAATCCCTTTGTCATTGTGATACCTGAATGCAACCAAGGCGAGTAACTCACCAGTGCTGCATTCATTCCAACATCTGGCTGACCTCGCAGGATCGATGCACTCCCATAGGGTCGGTATGATGCATGAATGCAGCCCTGGCGAGTAACTAACCAGGGCTGCATTCAAGCATCATACCGACAAAGGGCACGCAACATTACCCTATGCTGCTGCCCACAGAGGGTTCCCCCATCATTAACGCCCCACCATTAGCAGTGACCAGTAACGGTCCCCGCACGGTGATTCTAATTAATATCACACTCCACAAAGGGGGCCGGGGCTGGATGCAGCATAGGGGGGGGGGGGGGGCACGGACGTGATCCTAGAACAAGTAGAAGAAGGGTCTAGGTGGGGAGGGGAGGGGGCACAAGGGGATGGGGACACCCTGTAGCGCTTTAACTCTTTATGAATGGCACTTAACTAAAATATGACATTTGTAGTCATGATACACCAACGCAGCCCCGGTGCATCATGATGACCCTTTGGGGAGTGTCTCAACCCGGATTGGCATGGTGCTTGAATGCATGTTACTCGCCAGGGCTGCATATATATGCACGATGACGACCAATAGCATAATGCACTGATGCATTATGCCATTCTTAAAGGATGATTAAAATCCTGACGCATAAATGCAGCCCAGTGCTGCATTCGGGCAACATGTCGCTCCTCCTAGATATATTGAATACACTCCCAAACATTCACATATAGCACCAGCGAGTTACTCACCAAGGCTGCGTGGGGCATCATTACAACAAATTAAAGTTTGAAACATTCTGCTGCCCTTAAAGTGTTATAGAGGTGAAGCATTGACAACAGTTATAACAAAACCTGGATCCACCTCCCCTGTCCCTGTCCCTGTCCCTATCCCCAGGGGCCTACATGGGAGGTGTCTTTCTTTTTCCCTTGTGCTTAGGCTGGGTGGGGGAGGGGGGGTCGATAATGATTGGGCTGAAAGACAGAAACCTTACAGATACACACGTGTGCAGAACTACAGGGACTGTGCGGCCCCTGAGTCACCCTGCACAAGTCTGAACTCAATCAATGTGTGCTTCCAGCATCTCCACTTATATTTGCATTTAAACATGTTCAAAACCACTGGATTTGCTGATTTATTAAATGGGATACGCGGCAACCCACTTTTCCTTTTAGGAAAAATTGACATTTTTTGTCAATGTAAAACTTTGCCCAAAAGTTGGTATAAAGAAAACTTTTTTTATCCAATGGCACGTCGCCCTGTAAGTGTCACTGTAGAGAATCATGCTTGTTATACCAAGGTTAGCCTTTTGGTGATTATGGGAAATACATTGTAAATAATTAAGGTAGATACAGTCAAACTGTAAACTGTGATGAAATAGATCAAGTCAACAAAGAAGTAGTAAATTAGTCAAAACTGATGTACCTGATGTTTACGATGTGTTTTTGATAAATCGATAAAAGATAAATAACCTTTGAATCAACCTCTCCATACAGAGTAAACTTATATGTGTCATGCACTGTGAGTAGTACAGGGGGAGGGGGTTGCTGTAGGCTATGGAAAGAAATTTTGGGATGGGTAGAGGAGGGGGCGTTTTTAAAAGGGTGTATTTATTTCTTTTTGTGATCACCTCTTTAAAATCGGATGGAGATATTCAAAAAGTCAACTTAAAAGGACAACAACATAGTTTTATCTCGAGGCCAGGCACCGTCATCATGGTAGAAGAAATATAGTGGTTAATTTCTTTCAGTTATGAATAATGGTTCCGACGAGTAAAATACAAAAATGGAAAGAACTGAGACAACTCTACCTTGTGTTCTTACACACGGGGGTCGTATTTATATTTTTATATTTTTTAAAAGTTTGGGCCAGCCTCCGGCCAGGTTGGGTATGTTTTTGTTTTGAGTCAAGGGTTGAGAAGTTTGCTTGTGGTCATGAGTAACAGTAACAATGCAGAAAAGCAGCCCAGGAGAAAAAGGGGGGAACTGAAGGGCCGGGTTCTGGAGACTTGTGGGCTGCAGACAATTAGGAACCGATGAGGGGAAGTAGAAAACACTCTATTTTTAGAGGGGGGGGTCAACTTCTTGCAACCATGATGCATAACGACCCCCATACATGAGCCGGCCTCTAGAAGAAATCCCAAAACCCCCATTAAGAAGCTTGATGGGGACAAGCTTTCGTATCTTTTTAGAACAATCTGCTAAAAAATAGGAGGGCAGTGGTTCTTCCTGGGGGTCGAATTTCACCTTTTTTTAAATTTCTTTTTTCAATGTACATAGTTGTTTATTTTATTGAGCAGAACATCATACAAAAATCATAAATGCAGTTGTCAACTACATCAAATGGAAATCCCAAATAGAAATAAAATGAAAATGAATTAAGTTGTTTGTAATAGAGGGGTAGCCTATAGAAAGATGGCACTTTATGCTTTAAGAAAAACATGTGCAACATCTGCCGTACGGAAATCTATCTAGAAAGAAATAGAGAACAAAAGGAATTTGTGTCACGTGTGAGTGGAGGGGTGGTGGGGGAGAGGGTAGGCATTTTATATTTTCATGGAGGGGGGTGGGTAAAGTCGATTTTCACGAAAGTGTGCTGACCATTTCTCGGCCCCCCGACCATGGTTCAAATTTATTGAGGCTGACCCTTCTTTGTTATTTCTGTTAAAAATGGTGAATTTATTTCTAGTACCTAAATTTGTTTCAAATCTCATACTAGTTTTGACCCCCCCCCCCCCTCACCCTATATCCATACCCCCTGTCACCACTCCCCCATTATGGTCAGTGTGTGAGACAGTGGATGCCAGGTACAGAGCCCCTCCCCCCACCCCCATCCTGCCACCACCAGCCACTGAGGGACTCATCATCCCTATAAGGGTCGCATAGTGCTTTAATGTACCATGCCCTTTGTCGTAATGGCAGTTCTGCCAAGTAACTCGCCAGTGCTGCATTTATGCATAATGCTGACCCCATGGGGCTGATACACTCCCTAAAGGGCCAGCATGATGCACCAATACATCCTCGGTGAGTTACTCACCACGGCTGCATTCATGCATCTTGACTATAAAATACATTAAACCATCCTTACAGGGTTAAGGGCCCTACGGGGGGGGGGGGAGGTTCCTAATTATAACTACTACAATTAGTAACATGCTGATTGCCCTGCACAGCAGGACCTGCGCAGACTCCACCAAAATAACATCTGCTGCATGAGTGCCAACTTTCCTTTGTGTCTGTTTTCGATGATAATAAATCTTGCTGAATGTAAGAACTCTGATCCAAACTTGGGAAAGTAGGTGGGGTGGGGGTAGGGGTGACAGACAGGGGCTGGGAGGTATAGATCGGGGAAAGAGGGAGGAGCAGGTAGGAGGGAGTGAGAGAGAGAGGGAGGAAAGGAGGGAAGCAGGCAGGCAGGCAGGCAGGCAGGCAGGCAGGCAGGCAGGGAGACAGGCAGGGAGACAGGCAGGGAGACAGGCAGGGAGACAGGCAGGCAGGGAGGCAGGGATACAGGAAGACAGGCAGGCAGACAGGCAGGGATACAGGCAGGCAGGCAGGGAGTAGAGTGGGGAAGAAAGAAAGAAGGTGAAAAGGAAAGAAAAAAGAGTGATGTAGTGAGAGATTGGGAGAGATGGGCGGTAGGAGGAAGGAAATTGAGAAATGAATTAAGACAGAGAAGGGGAGAAAACAAAAAGCAGATGATATCGAAAAAGATTGTTGGGATGCTGGAGAGAGGGAGAATAGAGTAGAGAACGAGGGGAAGTAAAAGGAGAATGAGCTTAATTAATGCTTAAGGATTGAGGGGTCTAGAGACCGAGAGAGGAGAGAGGGGGTGGGGAAGAGCAGAGGAGAGGAGGATGAGGGGGAGACGGGGAGGAGGAGAGCAGGAGAGGGGGAGACAGGGGAATAGAGAGAGAGGGGAAGAGGAGGAGTGGGAGAGAGAAAGGAGAGGCAGAGAGGAAGGGAGAGGAGAGAGGAGAGGGGAGAGGGGAGAGGGGAGAGGGGAGAGGGGAGAGGGCAGAGGGGAGAGGGGAGAACATCATATGGGAGGGGAGCAGCGAGCAAGCAACACAGAGGAAGAGGGGGAGATCCTGGGAGACTGGGATAGAGGGAGAGGGGGATGTAGATAGGGAATGTGTGTGTGGGGGGGGGTGAGGTGGGGGGAGTGAGACAGTGGGTCACTAAGCATGCCACCCTGGTGAGCACTTCACCCTTGTGACTCGTCAACTGTCAGCTCAAAATACCCCAACGATAAACTAAATGGTCCCCCCGCATCCCGACTAAGTACCTTCATGAACTAAATGCTCCCCATGCCAATTGTCGCCCCATTCCCGCTCCCCGGCCACTCAGCCACAGTGGGGGGGAGCGTTTTATAATTTTCTATTTTCAGGGGCATTGTGTGCGACATTAACCCTTTAAGGGCCGAATACTGATTTAATGCAGTGGAAATGATGCATGAATGCAGCCCTGGTGAGTAACTCGCCAGGACTGCATTCACTCATCATACCGACCCCTTAGGAATGTACCTACCCTCTATTGGGTTAGCAGGATGCTTGAATGCAGCCCTGGCGAGTTACTCACCAGGGCTGCATTCATACATTCATCACGACAAAGGGCATAATTGCATTAATTCATCATGCTTCCTTTAAAGGGTATAGTTGGAGAATTGGTCCATTTGGATCCCTGTCTCCCCCATGATCCATCAATCAGGTGTCACCAGTAATAACCAGCTTGTGACCTGTTCCCGCCTTCTGTTTTGATTTCCAGGATTTTAAGCTCAGTTTGGGAATTTAGATCTCTATGAGATTTCACTTGCGGTGGCTTTGAAACTGGAAAAGTAATACGTTTTTTTCTAGTCTCATCTTCAACGTTTTGATTGCATCAATGGATGACGGTATCATTAGGGTTTAAGGAAGTTGAAGCTAAACAGTAAAACGGATCAACGGAGATTGGCTTTCAGTAAAGTAAAGTGGTACATAGCAAAATGATAATTTAATTCAAAGCCTTTCTCGTTGGTTATAAAAAGCTTACAATAATTGGATCTGAAAGTTTCAATTTCAACTGCATAAAAAGGAGTTAATCGCTCACAACATGAGAATCCATGTAATGTGCACGTCGGTGTCACAAACTCCCAGTTATAAGCTTTGAATAGAATATTGGCAGCATTGTTTGTAATCATATTCCTTGTGGAGTAGCATTCTTCCTTATAAGGCTTCGGGTTACTATGTCGGAATTATTTTTTTACTTTGGCCTGAAAGGTATCCAAAAATTGACTCACAAACTTCAGCGCCTACTTGCCAGCAACAGCGTCCGCTCATAGACTATCAAATTGACTCTGAAATAGACCAAAAATTACTGGAAATAAAAATACTTTTTCCAAATTGGATACCAATTTCTAGGGTTGGCCCTCTTTTGCTAGGTAGGGTCAGGTAACCTGAAACACACCTTTTTTTGGGGCCTAACTAGACACAGGTAGAGGTCGGCATGATACGTTAAGGCAGTGTCAGCGGTGCATCATGATGAGACATAAACCTTTAAGGCATCATGTGAAGCATAAAGTAGCACTTATATTCCAAACAGAATAATATCCTGTTAATGCACAGCCCAAGGTTTCATCGGCGATGCTTTGTATACGATCATGATGTATACATTCATGTTTGGATGTAGGGGTAAGCATCAATAATTTAAGTATGAGGGGACGATTCAACAGCCTCCGGGAATTGAATGTTCCCATTTGGGGTAGATCTGCGGAAGTCACTAGAACACCAGAAAAACAAAGATATTTTCAAAAATATTTTGCGCCTTTTTTGTGTTCTGATGACTTCCTCAGATTTGCACCAGTCGTGAATGTTCAATTTCCAGGTACTGTTTGGGGAGAATACACCTCCAAACCATATCACCCGGTCCGGACTCAGACGCCCATCCTCCCGGTCACACATAGAATCCGTGAAATCCTTTCACAACATAAACCCATCCACCCCATAAGCAATTTCCAATAAAAACCAGTCAACTGTCACAAAACTAATCCCATATAGTAACCTGATACTACTACACCCTTACTATGAGTCTCACCCTTACCCGACCCCGCCCCTATCGCCATTACCAACCCCCATTGGTTTCTCCAGGGATTTATTTTAACTTTGTGATATCTATTTTCCACCACTTAGAAGAGCCCCCCGCTACATAATGGATCTATTTTTCCACATTTCTAAAGAGTTTCCCCCCGCATTATATCTGAGAGGAACACATAGAATTCCCCATTTTTTAGATTCCTTTCAGTTTCATGAACCCTGGGTGTCAGGTTCCAAGACAACTGCCCGGGCGTCCCTCTAGGTGGCGCTATTGTGAACCCTTTAAGGGCCGCAGTGTGCTTGAATGGCCAAGACCCTTTCACGTCATAATGCATTAATGCAGCCTTGGCGAGTAAGCCAGCGGTGTAGAATGTATGCACAGAATATGGCGACCGTACGGTGTTCAGACACTCCCGAAGGGTCGGCAAGGTGCATTAATTCAACCCTGGTGAGTTACTCACTAGGGCTGCATTCATGCATTATTACTACTAAGGGTAACTTTATTAAAGCACTATGCCGTCCTTAAAGGGTTACCTAAGTGTGGAGAGCCTGGATGTTGAGGCTGACTTTAAGCAGACCCTTTAACCACAACCTGTGGGGGTTGTGACTTTGCCCTCAGGGCGCCTCTGTCATGTACCTTTGTGGCACGCCTGAACCTTTAACCCGTTAAGTACGGCATGATGCCTTCGTGAATCATGCCCTTGGTCGTCATGATGCATGAATGCAGCACTGGCGAGTAACTCGCCAGGGCTGCATTCAAGCATCATGTCGACCCTATGGGATAGAGACACTCCCCGAGGGGTCGGCATGAGGCACCAGCGAGTTACTCGCGGGGGCTTCATTAGTGCATCATTGGTGCATAGTGCTTTAATGAATTATACCCTTTGTCATGATGCACAGCTGCAGCTCTGGCGAGTAACTCGCCAGGGCTACATTAAGCCTTATGCCGACCCCTAGGGAGTGTATAAACACCATGGTGAGTTACTCGCCAGGACTGCATTCAAGCATCATGACGATACAGGGCATACTGCAATAAAGCGTTATGCAGCTTATAGAGGGTTACCCCTGTCTGCACCTATTACGGGGCACATGGAGGTAAAGTGAAAGCCATGAAGGTTAAAAGACAAAACAGGGACTCCTCCTTCCACCTCAACCCCTCCCCTTTGTATGGCTTGTGTTCACGACCCTACTGATGAGTTACTGAGTTACTCGGGGGTTTTCTCGGTAAAACTGAGTAACTCGCTGCCTGCAATGAAAGGTATACACTCCGACTCAATCTAGCTCGATCTCCACAAAATTCCTTTACCTAATGATTGAGATTAACTTTAGTATAGTTTAGCTGGTAATGTTTCTGCCATGCTTTCTTTAAGTTTTGATTTTATAAGATTATTTATTCACAATATGATGTTCAAAATACGATTACAATTTAAGTGGGACATAGAGCATGCTGGTAAAGTTCCGTTGGCTCTTTGAGCTATGCACGATATGACATGTTTAGCAACACTTATATCTTGATTATAATATCAATATGTAGTAACTATCTCTGCCTATGGTAAGCCGACAAATAATCACAAAGAGTTTGATGAAGACAAGGCTGGTCTTACATAGAGAAAAGAAACAGCGTCAAAAGGTAGTTCATGTTGCCTCCAGCATGACTCCCCTCTCTATAGGGGAATCTAGGTCGCCTGTGGGAGCCTAGGTGACTCTCTGGGTGACCCAAGGGAGTCACCCGGGGAGTCATATAACACAGAGAGCTATATGACTCCCCAAGGTGACTCCCTTATGTCAGCCAAAGAGTCACCTCAGGCGACCTGGACTCCCCTAGAGAGGGGAGTCATTCTGGAGGCAGCCTGGACTCGCTTTGGACATTGTTTCTTCTCTCTGCATTGCATGCTATGTAGTTCCAAATCTTACCAGCGCAGGGCCGCCAACCGACGAACAAGCCGTCCAAGAGAATGCAGCACTTCTCACCATGCCTGTTTGGATCTTGAAGTGGTAAATCTTCTCAAATTACTTTACTGTCTTTTCAATTATTCATGAGAGTCTTATTTAAGGGTCCTGTCTCATTCTCACGCACTCCTGGGCAGGGATAATGCTTAGTGTTATCTGTGAGGGTAATCTTAATCAATAATCCATGAACATGTGAGGGTTGTTACAGTAGGCTAGGGTCAAGGTGATGCCTCTTTGATGACTTATTTATGGAATTCCACTGATCTTTGCTACAGTGATCAGACTTTAAGAAACGTTAATTGAATACGCCCAACGTACGAAGAAAAAGTCTATATATTGAAAGTTTTGAGTCCGTTTCCCATGTCTATTTGGAAGCCCACATTGATTACAATAGAGTTTGAAATTGTATCTACAAAGAGAGCGATGTTCTCCTCCCCGCATTCAGGATCAGAACTGTGCACTGTCAGAAGGCTCAACCATAACTCCACCTGGCATCTTGACCTTTAATAGCAAACTTTGTCCCTGCCCTGATCTCTGACCCCCCCCCCCCCACCACACCCATCTCCTAGGGAAGGGAAACACAAGGAGAAGGAGAAGGAGAAGGAGAAGGTCACCCAACCCCTACCCAGAGTCGGCCCTACTCATAACCCAACCTGACAAGTCAGCTTTTAAAGACAAACTTTGCCCCCCCCCCCTCACACACACATCCATACCTCCCAGTGTCCAGCCCTGACCACCCTGCTTTGTCTCAGCCCCCTCATTCACTCCTGACCCCCCCCCCCCCTCCCTCTCCGGTTTGACCATGACTAATCGGCCTTGTCTTAATAGCCCTTTAAGGACCGCATAATATCAAGTTTTTTTTTAATGTTGTCATGAGGCACCAATAGTTGTGCCCCCCCTCCTTGAATGCCACATATAGGGTCGGTATAATGCATGAATGCAGCACTGGCGAGTTACTCAACAGGACAGCATTCATTCAAGTATTATGACGATAAAGGGAATGACACATTAAAGCACCATGCTGCCCTTAGAGGGTTAGACTGGACTGCCGGGTAATGAGGCCTATTGTTTCCCGGCGCCCTGCGTCCACGGTGCTACTCTTGTTCTCAGACCCTTCTGAAGGAATGCTCTGGTAACAACCACTATGACCTTGAACTTGGATTTTGCTGGGTTTAGGCAGTCTCTCGGATAATTAACTTGGAACCAGTGAACTGGAACCAGAAATTGGACCACAAAGTAAGATGGTAAAGCTACCATCAAACATACTGGTTCTTGTCAACTGGTCCTAAACTGCCAGCAGGGGTAGCCGAACCCAGCAAAATCCAAGTTCAAGGTCATGATGATTGTTACCAGAGCCTTCCCTCGGGAGGATTCGAGAAGGAAAGCGTCCACGGTGCGTCCATTAGAGCAGGGGCTGGGTGGACACGGTGTGAGGGGACCGGAGACAGGTCCACCCCGCCCCTCTACTCCTCCTACTGGTCACTCTAACCAGTTAAGGACATGTGTCGCTAAAAAATGACAATTGTCATCACGATGCACCAATGCAGCACCCATGAGGAACTCATCATACCCTTCGAGGGTGTCTCAACCCCATAGGGTTGGCATGATGCTTGAATGCAGCGCTGGCGAGTTACTCGCCAGAGCTGCATTCATACATCATGATGGCCAAGGTCATGATGTATTAAGGCACAATGCCGTTATTAAAGGGTTAAGGCTAGGGGGCGGTGAGTTTCAGGTAATACTTAAGGCATTATCAAGTTAGATTTTCATTTTCAATTTTCAATTTTCATTTAGTACATAAACTGCTATTGAAATGTTGTGATACTGATATGTTAGGAAAGATCGTTAGCATCCATGCATCATGACAACTCCCATATAGTTTTAAGACCAACGCAGCAGCCAAAGTCTTGTTAGCAGGTCCACAGGGCCATAAAATGTTGGACGGTTAAAGTTTGTGCCTCTGGCTCAGTCTCACGACTTTGTAACAATTGGATCGCCTTTGACCAGGTGACGTCTTTGACCTGGTGACGTCTTTGACCTGGTGACGTCTTTGACCGGGTGACGTCTTTGACCGGGAAACGTTATTATCGCCTAAATTAGACCGATATAGTAAGAAATGGGTGGAAAAGGTCAAAGGATATTTTCACACTATATGAAATGAAATCGATATAAAGTTTTTTATATTTATATGTAGCCCCTTTTACATGTGTTATAGCATAATGTTATATTTTTTCCTCTGCCCGGTCAAAGACTTCACTTTCTATGTTATGTGGAATTTGAAGAGCTACACTGTCCAATGTGTTATGCAATAATCCTCCACATATTTTTACAAATAGCAGAGATATGGGGAAAAAAATTAAAAAATTAAAAAAGACCTTTTCTAGCCTTCCAGTCAAAGATGTCACCCGGTCAAAGACGTCATCCGGTCAAAGACGTCACCCTGTCAAAGACGATCAAATTGTTACAAAGTCGCCTTCTGTGTACCCCCTTCGACATTATTGAGATATTTCTGTATATACTGCCTCAGCTCCGTCCAGCGGATCCAAACCCGGTCCCAAAACACCTACATTGTTTTGTAATAGCATGTTGAATCCTCAGAGGTGAAGGATATCAGCTGTATCGGATATATGAATGGACACCTGGAGGAGAGGATTTCAGACATGTAAGGGCCAGGGTTTGACCACGGTTTGATGGCTCTTTCAGAATGATTTAAGAATGCAAGACATAGTCAACAATTCAAGATGTAACTTCTTTAGAAAAAATAATTATGGATCTTGCGCTGCAGACTTTTGACCCCCCAATCTCACCCCCCCCTCCCCCTGTAGGTGTCAGGTTACCCGGATGCACGTCGTCACGTGGTCCCGTCACCAGGGTCTAAGTGTTGTCATGGTGACAGACAGCAGGCGCCGTCATGTCTGCTATCCCCCCCCCTCATACACCCCATACACCCCCCCATACACCCCCCATACACCTCCACCCCTCCCTACACGCACACACACACACACACACACACCCATCAGGTTATCCATCCATCATGTCCCCATTCCATCTACAACATTAATTGTCATCACTGCACTTAAAACCCTCACAAACCCCTCACCCACAGACCCCGGTAACTGCACGGAGCACGGTCCAAAGGATGGTATGTGATAACTCCATCGTCCTTAAATTTGCCTAAAGTCAGTGTAAAGTAGACCTAAAGTCGGCCTAAAATAGGACTTAAGTCGGCCTAAAATAGGAGTAAAGTCGGCCTAAAATAGGACTAAAGTCGGCCTAAAATAGGACTAAAGCCGGCTTAAAATAGGACAAACATCGGCCTAAAATAGGACTAAAGTCGGCCTAAAATAGGACTAAAGTCGGCCTAAAATAGGACTAAAGTCGACCTAAAATAGGACTAAAGTCGGCCTAAAATCGGTATAAAATCGGCTTATTAAAGTCAAACACCAAACAACAGAAAGTCCATGTCTTGATGTACTCCTTGGGATTTCCTGTGATAACTTGGCACTCATGAGTCAGCTACTATCTGACACTGCACACGTTTTATCTGCCTAATGGGACTTTTGCGTCGGCATACAGCATTGCTCTTACCACCAACGTGTGCCTCTTTAGTTGGCTAGAAACACGTAAAAAAACAGAGGTGCTTCTTAGTAAGAATGACTTTGAGAGAGGTAACTATATATCTTATATATGTGCCGTTATGCAAAGCTTGAAGTGGTGAGTAGCCGAGCTGCCGAGGTGGGCTCCTCCCAATAAGGCGTGCCCACATGGTGGTAGCCACGCCCACTGAGCTGTGATTGACAGGTGTTACATATGGTGCTGGGACCAGGGGCAGAGGCTGGTTCCATATACTACTCACACTTCATATTGGCAGGGACGTGGGTGTGAGTAGTATGCACAGATTGGGGTTATGAGCTGGCGTACAGTCTCACTCTCAGCTAGCATCGAGTGGGCCCTTTTACTTTAACCAGACCATACGTCTCCCCGTGTGTTGTATCTGACTGTGTTTGGTTTGAGGTATTAATTGTTTGCCCTGCATTCTGGTCCTAAAGGCATCAAGGCGCTTTTTAAACTTGTCTCCTGAAGGCACAATGCACTAACACAGCCAGCGAGTAACTTGCCAGAACCTGGCATATAATAATGCAGACAACATTAAAACTGACTATAGACCAATGCAGTGAGACAGCGTGACTTTTTTTATAATAAAGTTGTGTTTGTATTTGGAGGTTCAGAAGAGAATTATCTTACAAATAGCTTGTGAGGTATGGGTATGTGTACCTGTGTGTACAGGTATGTCACGTGACACACAGGTGACGTCACGCCGACACACCTGGGTGAGCACCCCCCCTCCTACCCCACTACCTGCGTCCCACTTGCGTCCCACCTGCACAGCGTCAGCCCATATCTCTGTGTGTCACCCCCTCCTCCACACACTCCCCACTCCCGCAGTATCGGCACTCATCCATGTCCTTGTACCTGGTTATCCATAGTTGTCCCCCCCCCTCGTTGTCTTGTTTGTTTCATTCTTGTTCCTCCTTCCACTTTCTCCCCCTTCTTTGTCCCTCCTTTTCCCTCCTTCTCCTTTTTTGTCCCTCCTTCCCCTTCCTTGTCCATCCGTTTCCTTCATTGTTCCTCTTTTCCCCTGTTGTCCCTCATCGCACCTCCTCGTCCTTCCTTGTTTTTACTTGTACCTTCATATCCTTCCTTTTTCCACGTGTTCTCCCTCTTTCCCCTTCCTTGTCCCTTCTTGTCCCTCCTTTTACTTCCTTGTCCCTTTGTCTCCTGTTGTTCCTCTTTTCTCCTGTTGTCTCTCATCGCACCTCCTCGTCCTTCCTTGTTTTCCCTTGTGCCTTCATCTCCTTCCTTTCCCCCCTCTTCTCCCTCCTTCTCCTTCTTTGTCCCTCCCTCCCCCCCCTTCATTATCCAATATTGTCCCTCCTTCCCTTTCCTTATCCCTCCTTGTCCCTTCTTGTCCCACCTCGTCACTCCTTTCCCTTCCTTTTTCCTCCTTCCTCTTTCTCGTCCCTCCTGCTCATTCTATTCCGTCCTCCGTCCTCCTTCTCAAACCGTGTACCTCTTTCCCACTGTCACCCCTGCTTTCTCCCTGCCCCCCCCCGCCCCCCCCCCCCCTCGCCACACACCCCCACACCCTGGATCCACCCTTGCCCCCGCGCCCCGCCCCCTTCACAAACGACGCCAATTATCGCCCGCCGCCAGCCGGGCACCAGCCTGCGTCTGTCTGCGTCTGCCCTGCGTCTGTGTCGTCTGCTCGGGGTAAAATGTCGTCTGGCTCCAAGTCACTTGGCGCCAAACACAATGGACGCTGCACTCCCCAAGCAGATACCATGGAGGAACTCTGACCAAAACCAACATTGTGCCTCTACACCGGTGCTCAGATTATATAGGCGTGTAGCTGGTTGAATTATCAACCAATGAGATAGTTCCCTGGCCTTCACTGCGGAATCCTGGACATTATGTAACAAATTTGTACCCATTGTGATTGCTGTATCAGGGCTTATCTCGCCAGTTTCCAGATCAAGCAATGGTGCCCCCTACTAATAATAAGGAACCTGCAACCTCGGTATACGGCACTAGCATATCCTGATAACTCAGGTATCCCGCAGCTACACCCCTATCTCCCCTATCTCCTCATCAAGCTAATCCCCTCCCGTCACACCTGGAACAAAGAGAATGTACTTGATTAAGGGTGTGAAGATAAGAATTTACCCATGATGCACTGCCCTGGAGTCGGGGGCCTAACCACAATGCATTGCTCTGAGTCAAGATGATTGCAAGATGGTGGCCCCTATAGGGTCTAGTCGGGACTTGGGCTGGTTGCGGCAGGCAGCACTGATAAGAGCTAATAAGACTGTTACTAGCCTGTCCCCTGTTTGTCCCCTAATTGTACCCATAGTGGGATGTCTTATCAGTGGCTTTAACCGTAACCAGCGAAATTTAAAATGGCGGACCCACTGGGTATAGCTCCAGATTCCTATAGCCTAATGCGCTACACTTTAAGAACAGTGTGTTGCGGGAACGTGTAGAGGCACGAACATGCATAACGAGTCACACATATTTACAATACACCTTTGAGATCAACACACTTTTTGGCAGAGAGTGTGCAGTGTGTAGTGTGTTAAACCAACATGTGTGTTAAAAGTGGCTGCAGAAAACCGTCTTGATAAGTGTGTAAACAGAACACACTTAGAGTGTAGTCAACTTCTAAGTTCTGGGAAAGACAGCATGTCACTGTGCAGAGAGGAAGGTGGTGCTTGGAGAATACCTGCTTGGAGAGTGTCCCCTTCCCGGCGTGCCTCACGCGCCACCTAGCGGCATCCGGCGGCGGCTGGGACGCGGCGTGTGTAACCACAACTAAAAGGTGCCACTCCTGACGCAATCTGGTCATCATGGGGCATTCTGGGAAGGTGGGGGGGGGGAGCAGGGGCAGACTTATAAAGGGAGGGGACTTGACTTGAAACAAATAAAGTTATACAATTTGTATATATACGTAGAATAACGGGGGACACTTACATGAAAGTTCAAAATCACAGTCTGCCCATGACTGGCCGACGCGAAGTTTCTCACTTCAAGAACTTTCTCACTTCAAGAAAATAAAGTTATTAAACTGACAAAAGACCAGACAGAAGAAAAGATATGCCTCAACAGTTACTTATTAAAGCAGCAACTTCACGTCCTAGACTTCCTCTGACCCTAACACTAACCGCCATATGTTTTACTCTTGTTCAGTCCAGTATGGTGTAATTTAAAAGGCTTTATGTAGCATACTGTCAGCATATGAAATACACGTATTTATAAGTCTGTGGCGAGAAAGTAAGCCATGCACACTTACAGACAAGTCTGCAGACTGAGTTATATTATCGCAAAACGAATGAATAAAGGTGACTGTGAATACGATGTAGATCATACATAATTATTGTCGTTGGGGTGTAATATGACAAAGGGGATGTAGTTTTGCAATAGCTGTACAGAGGAGGCACAATGGAAAGTGTCACCGGGTGATGATTGGACACTTAACCGTTTAAAAGCCGCATAGTGCACTGGCGAGTAACTCGTCAGTGCTGCATTCAAACATCATAATGACAACAGAACGAGTCGAGTCAAATACAATGGTGTTTAATCCTGTAGTTGAGGTAGTATGTCGATACAACAGGATACACAATATATGTAAATAAAATATAATAAGTAAAGGCCTTGAACTTTTGGCCTATGTAAATAAACCCTTAGTAAGTACATACATATATATACCGGTAGTATTTTTAGAGTATCCATGGTGACTGGAAGTAACATGTGGTTGGTAACCATGGAAACATGAGATCATAATACAGTCTGAAACCGGTAGTAGTAGTAGTATATATAGGTAACCATGTAAACATGTAGTCATGGTAACGAAGAACATAACAATGTAAGTAATGGGATCCATGTAGGATCATACAGTCTATGAGATACAGGTATGAGTAGAGGATCCATGTGGGATCAGAAATATAGGTTAATAGTTACATATACATGTTAAAGTTACATGTGAAATTAGAGGGTGAGGAGGGTGGGTACAAAAATACACGTGTAGTGATTAATTTTAAAGATGGCGAAATGGAAGATTGTCGCTGGTAGCGGTGATACGGTAGTGTATCAGCGTCCCGGTGGGGGCGCGTCCATGATTTGCCGCGCTCGTCCTGAGTCATTACCCGGGGAATTCAAGTCTTCCCCATAATGAACCTACAAAATTGAGACATTCCCAAAGGGTCGGCATGATGCACCAATGCAGCACCCGCGAGTTACTCTGTGGGGCTGCATTGGTGCATCATCCTGACAAATATCATATTTTAGTGACATGCTGTCCATAAAGAGTTAAAAGAAAAGAGCATCGTATATTCAACCAAGTCTGTTTCAAAGCAGCTGTTTCCCTACTACGTATCTATGGGTGCCATTCTCCAAAAGGATGTATATTTTAAGAGTTAAATTGAAAATAACATGCAAATCGTGTACCTGAGTGGGGGCTGCCATTTCCGCGGTCACTCACGTCACAAGAGAACACTCTAGTTGCACCTGATGATACCAGACGGCGGCACCTATATACTGCAGGTATATATATGTTAGACATAGCCATCAGGGGGCAGACCTGTTACACGTTACCTCCTGCCTGCCGTGTATGGCTATTAACTCGGCCTCCCTGCTGTGCCTTACACATACACTGCCACCAATGTGCCTCTACATGGGTCCCCACGAGTTTGAGGTATATAAGAACTTGGATTGATTTTATCCCTAATTTTCCCGTGTCTGTCGATTTTTAAAATGGTCTAAAAGGGCCCTGTTGCCATGTCGCCAGTGTCGATTTTAACCCATGTAGAGGCACACCAATGCGACTGTAGGGTATATGACATAAGCTAGCTTAGACAATGTAGCCTTATATCCCCCTAACACTGACTAAATCATAATCATTTTGGTATCATGTGCGTTTCTGCATGATATTATCTCATCAAAATCAACTGTACTTCAACATTCCGGTCAGACTATATATATACTGTACATGTGGTTTCTTTATGGCAGAGTGGTGAGTATGGATCCAGGTAGAGGACGGGGAGGGGCGGGGTGTGTGTGTTGGGGGGGGGGGGGGGGGTCGGGGTATGCAGCAGGTATCACAGAGGACGCCCAGGGTGTGAGCCATAGCAGCGTCCTCATGTATGGCGTTCATTTTAGTCTTGCAAAACTTATATATTATTATCTTAGAATTCAAGTAATTCACTGTAGTTTTAAAACTTGCACATTCTAGCTACATGTATATTCTAGGTGAATCCAAAAGATCTAAGATGCCACATCTGCAGCAACTGAGAAATATTGCGTTTGAATTTAGATGAGAATGGTAAGGGTATGGTCGTGGTCAGTGGTGCTGGGCTTGAGTCAGTACCCTTTCCTGCGAACCCTGACCCCCCCCCCCCCCCCCACACACACACACATACCATGCCCCTACCCGTCAGGTGGGGGGAGGGGAGGTTGGGAGGGGGACGTCCTATCGTCCAGGCCGTTGCATAGACCTGGGGATTCGAGTTGTAGATTACACCTAATAATAGATCTGTGTGAGCCCCGAGTACCCCTATTTGTAGGGCTCCACACTGACTGCCGCTGGAGGGGTTCCGAGATTTGCACCTTTAAGCAACCTCACCGTAATAGCCGCACACCAGGGTTATTACGCTAAATCTGTTTTTAATTATCCCTTGATTATATTGGCACATAGCTTTCACTATACAATACAATATGTTAAATGTATGTATCCAAGTGTATCTAATGATACATGTACGGCTATTATATTTATACATTACTGGTTGATTCAGAGTCACCCTACCTAGTGGTCCCAGTACAGTGGTCTGTTTGCCCACCGCACCTCACATATAAATAGAACAATCAAGTATATGTAACTCGACCTAATCCTAAATGTGTTGGCTCCCTCTGAAAAACCATGGTCTGACATGTGATTTGCATATACCCAAAGTGAGTGCTATTTATATGGGCAGTGAGTGTTTCAGGATAGCAGAGGACAAGCTGGAAGTGAATACCATCAAGCTATGGCTACTGCACCGTCTGTAGGATTAAGCTCCAGTGATTCGGATTCTAATTCTGAGGGTGATGTGGCGGATATAATAGGTTACCAGTTTGAGCCAGAGAAAAGCAGCTCCAGTGCAAGTGGTTCTGAGGACGAGGTTTCTGAGGGAACCCACACAGACTCAGAGCCTGGTCAGGATGAAGCAGAAGGTCGACAAGGCAACACAGACTGGTGTTTGTGCACACACTGTCAGATCACAACACTCTCACGTATAAAGGAGCACAAATGCTGTCGTGAATACCAGAAACTTGGCCAGGTTGTCATAAATGAAGGTAAGACAAGTTATACTAGGCCAAAATAGAAAAAAAGGTTGGTTTCCGGTAACATGGTCTGGAAAGCTAGGCCCGACTGGCCGATTTATAATTTTTAAATATTTATTGCTTTCCACCTTTTTAGGCCTGATGGGGTGAGTTTATGCTCTAGAATCCTTAATAATTGTCCAATTTACAAACCTTACAAACTGGGGAATGGCTAAATTCTCCGGAAATCAAATAAAATAGGGGGACCCGGAACTGTTCTGCTAGACCCCGTCCGGGGACTGGAAACAAACCTTTATTTATTTTCGCCTTAGCAACTAATTCTCAACTATTTATCTGTGTTAACTTCAAGCATAACCAGATGTTTACATATATGCCTAATATGTCGGTTACCATTGATGGGGCTAGGAGAGGGGGTTCTGTGTGGCTTCCCGTGTAGGCTAGGTACACGTCAGGGGGGAGGAGGGTGGGAGGGGGGGGCTCGACTGGGAGAGGCAGCGGACAGCAGTCAAACCCCCTCCCCTGCCCACCACCACCAGACACTCCTCTGACTCTAACCACGGCACAGGCCATACCCGGGGGGGGCACTCCCTATCTTTTCTATAGTCACTATGTGCTAACATCACCCTAAATCTGGTACCCTTATCAAGGGGCGAAATTTGTAAAAAGCCTACCCTTTTCAAGGTAAACTTACCAGAAAAAACGGACCCTAATCACGAATAACCCTGAAGAATATACCCTAATCACAGGGTGACCCTGAGAAAATATCTGAATCAAGGGTGACCAAGAAATATTGTAGGAAAATAAAGTAAAAAATACCTTTTAAAAGGCCATGAAGGTCTGAAAATGTACCCCTTTCTCCCCAAATTTCCTTAAAATGCACCACTTATCAAGGACCCTCGCGGGTCCGTGCCTAGGACCCAAAAACAGACCCTTTCCCTTGGAATCATGTTCACACATAGTCAGTAATGCTGAGGGAGTGGCCCCCCCGGGAGGCCATACTACATCTTCTCCACCACACCCACCTGCTCGCTCACCCCCTCCTGCTTACAGCCTAAAACTCTTTTTGCATGTTTCAGGGCTAGACTGTGTCACTCAGCTGGGCAGCTTTGGGGTTGTATGCCTCCATCCGGATGTCCTGACAAATGTTCTGGTTTGCCTGAATAATGTGCGTAATGACCACTGGCGAATTGGAGCACTGGGCAACAAGTAAGTACATAGGCCTAAGAAAAAATAACTCATTCTCCAGGATTAACAAAATGCCAATATTGTATTAGGCCAAAAAAAGACTGGGGGGATCGTTTAAAATAAAATTGACCTACGCATCCAACTTGGTATGGCCATGTTATCTGAACACAACACTTTTAAAGCCTAAGCTTGGAGGTAGAGTCGATTTGACATTCTAGAGCACCCAGGCTAATATAGCTATACAGGCCACAAATCCCACAATAGGGTATGTATCATAGCTATTTTTAACTCGATTTTCTCACCAGTTTGTTTTATTCCAGGGGAGTGCCACACAAAACAGGTAAATTGCTCAGATGTATATCTTGCTGTGTTCATTTTACAGTCAGTGCTAAAGGGTCTGCATTTTAGATCGGGGAGGGATATGTGTGTGCATTATGTCTAATAAGTATGGGGACTAGGTTGAATATTCCCTGAAAGAAATGTTGAAAAGTGCTTTCTATTTATTTCATTAGGTCGTTACGCTGGGCAGCATACCGCCAGTACACATGGTGGGTACATGGGCACCTCGGGCGCGGAGCTCGCAGAGTCATCCCCGCATGTGTGATCCACAAAATTAGGACAACGTTTCCCAAAGATGTTGATGAGGAATATGAGGCCTATGCATCTGATTCTGATGACTGTGAATGACTATACGTCTCCAATATTGTATATAAGATCACAATATGCAGGAGAAAATATGAAAGGATAAATTGTGTCTTCTTCCAGCCACAACTTGATACATAATTTGTGACAAAATGTTCACACTAGTTCCAATGACAAAGTTCTGTTGAATAATTAAATCTTTAAAAATAGAGAATCTGTGTGTTTTCCCTTATCTCATGCCCTGTGAATAAACAACCTTTTGGGGTACTTTGGGGGCAAAATAAGGTCACGTTTACTTAAACTAAAAACGCTATTGACAGTTCAAACTGTCAATAGTGGAAAATATTTCTCTTATTGACAGTTTCCACTGACATTGGAGTTAAAAAGTGTTTTTTTTGGCAAAAGTGTTTTATTTTGGCAAGAGAGTTTTTTTTTCACGAAAATCGGTTTTGCGCTCAAAATCGGTTTTGCGCACAAAATCGGTTTTGCCAACAAAATCGGTTTTGCCCACAAAATTAGTTTGCCTGGAAAATTGGTTTTGGACCCAAATCGGTTTCGTACCCAAAAACGGTTTTGGACCCAAAATCGGTTCTGCACTAGAAATTGGTTAGTTCCAAAAATCGACTTTTCCACCAAATCAACTTTTCCACCAAAGTCGACTTTTCCACCAAAATCGACTTTTCCGTCAAAATCAACTTTTAATCGGAATCGACTTTTCCACCAAAATCGACTTTTCCACCAAAATCGACTTTTCCACCAAAATCGAAATTTTCTCCAAAATCGACTTTTCCACCAAAATCAACTTTTCCACCAAAATTGACCATTCCACCAAAATCGACTTTTCCACCAAAATCACTCTCAGGTTTATGACAGTAACTATAAGCAACTGTCAATAAGAGAGGAAATTTCCACTATTGACAGTTTGATAAAGAACTGTCAATAGCGGTATAATTTACCACTATTGACAGTTTAAACTGTCAATAAGAGAAAATTATCCCACTATTGACAGTGTGAACTGTCAATAATAGGAACGTTTTCCACTATTGACAGTTTAAACTGTCAATAGCTAAATTAAGGTGGGCCAGCTATTGACAGTGCAAACTGTCAATAGTAGAAATCATTCTTCTTATTGACAGTTCAAACTATCAATAACAGAATTAAATTCACTTATTGACAGTTCAAACTGTTATATTAATACCAGGATATACTTCCCTTATCGACAGTTCACACTGGTAATAAGAGATTATTTTTCTCTTATTGACAGTTCCTTGTTGGAACTGTCAATATGAGAATCTGTTTTGCCTTATTGACAGTTTGAACTGTCAATGAGGGAATTTTATTCTGTTATTGACAGTTCGAATAGTCACGGCCTTATTCAAATTGGGGGGTGGTGTACAACCACTATCTGTGTCATAACCGTTATCTGTTTCAATAACTTATAGAGGTTGACCAACCAACCGGTATCTGTGGGGAAAAACTGCTATCGGTGGCACCCATTCAACAGCTATCTGGAGTAACTGCTGTATTATTGCTAGCTTAATCATTTAAACAATGTGGTACATTGGGGCTCGTATCATCAATGATAATGAACAAATAATCATCCACACCATACAGGTTTGATACAGCCCTGCATGGTCGGCATGATGCATCAATGCAGCCCTCTCCAGGGTTGATTTTATGCATCAGAGCGATAAAGGTATATTTTTTTATTTACAAGTTTCAGATGTTAGGGACTGGACTCAAGGGAAGCAAGATATTAATGTTCATCCCATATGAGATTCCCCCCTCCAATGGTTTAATAGAGATTAAATAATGTGATAGTTTGCCACTATTTGCGTATAGTGTTAAGTAATTTCCCCCTGAATTTCAAGTGATTTCCCCCTGAATGTGACAGAAAGTTTTGAAATCAGAAGCAATATGCTTGGGCAAAGAAACAGATTCATTGTCATAAATTAGTTATTAACTTCCATTATTTCATGGTGAATACGGCCTATCAAGGCTGAAGCAATGGGAGTATCGTTCCCGAGGGAGCGTGCAATAACCCTGAGCATGCAGTAACCCTCGTGGGGCTCAGTCCATTTTGTACTAGGCCTTCAGCCAGCGTGCAATACGGGCCATACCCCACTAATGCAGTAACCAGTCACTCAGTCACTTAAGAGTGCAGCTCTGTCCATTTACTTACTATAAAATGCTTTTGAGGGACACGGAATACTGTTATAACTGGCTAAGATCTTACTTTATTTCTTTGTTACAAATATTTATGATTTGCAGAGCAAAATCATGGTAAAGGGTGCCTGTTAGACAATGTATGACTCCTCCACATATTGTACTGAGAAGTCCAATTTGGTATCATTCTATAGACACCAACACACCCCTAGAAGTATGATAAAGATATAGATATTTATTTTTTGATTTTTGCCAGCGTTCATTTTCATTTCATCCGAACAGATAAGGCAACCTTGATACACTTAGTGTCTTAAATGTCAATTAACAGTGCAAAAAACTGCTTATAACTAGTCAGAAATAGATCATTATCTATTCATTTACCCATAGTATCACTACAGAAACAGAACCACTTTCAGTAGCAAGTAAAGCTGGCTGACAAGAGACCCGAACAGATAAGGCAACCTTGATATACAGTGTCTTAAATGTCAACTAACAGTGCAAAAAACTGCTTATAACTAGTCAGAAATAGATCATTATCTATTCATGTATCCATAGTATGACTACAGAAACTAAACAACCTCCAGTAGCAAGTAAAGCTGGCTGACAAGAGACATAACATTTACTTTGATTGTCATACTAAAATGTCATTGATATCATAAAATGTTTGTTATTCTATTGAGCTTTATCCCTATTTGCAGGCAAATTCCATTTCATTTATCTCATGATCAACAAGTCTAAATACTTGCCGATGAAGTATTAACTAACATAAATACCTTGGGGTCCTACAAGTATCTGAGATATGTTGAAATGTTTAGATATCCTGTTTGTATGCCATCACACAGGAGAGTACAGGCACATTGCTGATATTTCCTTGTTATAGGCTTCCTTTCTACTCTATGTACATATCAAAGTTTCTTTTTCATTTACCACAGTTACCTTTGGATAATAACAAATAACATAGACAAATTTAACTTCTGCTTTCGCAGAGAATAACAGATGTAAATAATGGCTTATAACACATCAGTCACTACTGAAAGAAGCCATTGATACCATTATTTATAGTCAAAATGGTATAACAATAGACTTGACTAGAAGACACAGAAGAAACATTTTATCACTACAGCCTTACATTTATTTTGTGTATGACACATCAGGCTAGCCCTTGAAAGTAGTTGCATTATTACATTGAATTCAAGGTATAATGTCTTTTGGTGACGTGACAGAGCTATGAGGTATTAAGATATTCTGCAATTGAATCAGGGCTACTGACACATGCAAATTCAAAAATAATTGCTTTGTCCAGTGTGAAAACAAAGAGTGCTTTCTAGATGTATCAACCATATATAAATGTTTCTTGAACTAGAAAAGTATAAAATGAGACAAGGAAAAGATCTGAAGTTTATCGTACTTGACACCTCAATGGGCTTCAAAATATCTTAGGCGCTCTTTAGGTTTGAAAATCAAGAAAAAGGTGGTGGTTATTTAGCATAGGACCCTCATTACAGCCATTACAAAAAGTCTGTTGTGAACATAATTTTAAATGCAAAAAGAGCATTCCTTCATTTGCTACAATTCGTAGATATCTAGCTGCTGCAAGGAATTCAGTACCACCAACGACTTCAGGAAGTGGGACATGATACCAACCACAGAAACAAGACTTTCTCACTAGTATGCAATTACACATCATATAAACAGATTAGCAAAGCATCACATGTGTGCCAACACAGTATCATTTACTGAAAGTTATAGTCAGATTGTACATAGAAAACCACTCCCCTTTGGTATATATCAATTTACATCATTGTCAGCGATGTTACAGATTGAAAATAATCTTGTTACCAGGCTAGCTTTTCATTAGATCGAAATAACAACATTGCGATGTGTTGGACATGTCTACCTGCTTACTTTTTCATGAAACGGGTCTTGTGATTTGCAACAGCCTCTTCCTTGTTTGGTTTTGCAACACGTGCGATGTTGCTTGGGAGTGGAGGACTCACGATTGGTGGCAGAATTATCTTGTCCCTGTGTGCTTGAATTGTCTTCTGCATGAGACCTTCGATATGCCTGCCTGAGATGCGCTTGTAGCGTCTTCGGAGTACCCATGCTTTGCGTCTTTTTGAGAATACCTGATCGAATTTCTGCGTTCCATCGGCATTGAGGACTCGCTCCCGCAGGGTACTGTTCCAGTCTAAGACAGCAAGGAGAGTACGTGCTGTCATCCCTATCAAGAACAAAAGTATAAAGCAAAGCATAGTATCCAGATCACTGACCGAGTAACACCTGTACAAATTGGGGGGTGGGGGTAGGGCCTTCTTACATGTATAGTGTTAAGTAGCAAGTTCATGAATAATTTCCAACCTGATTGGCTAAAGTACAGTATGTAATGCGTTCCTGCATACTGGAATATGATCACTACCTCTAATGTGCTATTCCTTAACTAAAAATAATCACCTTTGGCATGACTATTAAACCCCTTTCTATTCTTAATCCTTAAACATATTATGATGATACGTTATTGCGTCTGCATGTGTAAAATTAAAAAAAACGTAGATATGGTTAAATGTTAATATCACATTTTCTAACAATACTAGATAAAACTACTTTTACATACTAGGTTGTTTAAATTGTACATGGAACAAGCAGTACCTCTATATCCAAAATGCTGACGTTTAGGGCAGTACTTCAACAGTACGTTGTGGAATACCTCCAGCTCCCCAGTGTGATGGAAATCCACAAGGTTGGGCAGGGAGTTCAGTAGATAGCTGTTGAGCACCACATCCTGCAGAGCTTGGTATGCTGGAGAGTTGGTTTTCAGCCTTTTTCCTTTGTGTGGGTCTGAGCCTCGGGTGTCCACACTTTTTGAACTTGACAGACCCAGCCCATGTATGTCTGTTTGTCACATGGTGTAGGATCGAGATCCAGCGTTCCCTAAGGACAAACAGAATACAAAAAGCCAGTCTGTAACGATATGTGTATACTCCATTCAATGAACTAAGCTCCCAACCCATTTGACTGTTTTATTTAGGATAAAGCCCCAATCTTCAAAACATTTACACTGTTGCATATTGTAATGGCAAAAAAGTAATCTATCATTGCAAAACATCAATATTAGAAGGAGCAATAGTCAGACGTTTCAGTTAGCTATGCATGTACCAGACAATCAACTGATTTCTTTGGTATAGAAGGGACCACCGGGCACCGCTATACACTTGTATTTGCAATAATACATAACAATTTAACATTAAAATAGAAAAATGTACGTTTTAATTACTTTTCTATCATGATGCAATAAGCCATAGTGACATGACTGTCACCCTTCAACTAAAACACTGCTATATTTTTGTTGTTAGGAGGGCCTTGGGACCGGATAAATTTGTTCCTTATAACTAATGTTCCTTATAAACTATGCTTAGGATATAGGGAATAGAGAATTGGGAACATGAAAATTGACTCCTTAATATAAGTTCATAGTAACATAGAGTGATGCACTGTTCAGAATACTGCCTGGGGCTTGCAGAAGGCACAAAAAACGTGTTATTTGGCCCCTGACTTCCTTCCCTACAAATATGGCAGAGGGAGATAAAGGATTCATAGCCCAACAATAATCATATTTTCTTCCACATATGTAAGGGAGATGATAAGACCTCTCAACCTAGTTTCTAACTAGTATGGTACCATGAGACATCAGTATACTATACCTCCCCGAGGAGAACAAATCCAGCCTGGTTAAATGAATGTATTACCCAGCCAGGTTTCTACCACCCGGGTTCTATTACTAACTGTGCAGTTTACTCTGACAACCTGGCCAATGACATTTAAGTAGTGTGGACTACACACTACTAACATGGACACTCTTGTCAACTTAGCATCTACTCTAGGGAATCTGTATGGGGAAAACATATTGATTTCCTTTTTGTTACCGTACCTGAGTTGCAGCTCATTCCCAAGGCACGTGGCACAGCACCACCAGAAATGATTGGCCACACATTGGATCCATGGCAGAAGCTCAGCATTTGCTTTAGTCGCTGCTTTGGCGACCAGTTTCTTTATGATCCCCTTCACTACGTGCCAAACATCGAACTGATGGTTGATCTCAGGATACTCTGTCCGCATTATCTTTCGTACCTGGGAAGATAAGAAGTACATGGAGTACATAACCAACAAGTTGTATGTGGAAACAAATATGGAAATTGTGTGATCGGTTAGATGAGACAAAATGTTAATAACACCTATAAAACACTGGCTTAATCTTGATGTAAAGTGAAATAGTATAAGGTTTTATAAGTTCAGGAAAGTGCCCACATGCTACTACAAGTGTTTAACTACAGTACAGGAGTAGAGTATTACCCGAGTGGTTTCTTAATATTGACAAACATTATTCCCACTCGGGAAAGTCTTGAAAAATAATACAGTGTACCTGCATATGTCTGTCTGTTGCTAGAGTGTCCACCTTGATGCCGTCTGACTTCATCTCATCTAGACCTCTGCGTAGCCCTTCAGGTTCCATTTGATTTGAGTTCTTTACCTGAAATTAGTACAATTCACAGTGAAAATCTAATAACACAAAGGGTAAGGTTCACAATTTTTGCCTGTCTTATTGAAAAGTTGCAGTCCACCAGTGATTCCATTACAGTTATATGTTTTAGGATACATTGGGGCAATATTACACACCTAGGTGGTATTGCTTAATATTCATCACATCACAGAGCGAAAGTAAGATTGAATGTATGATTTCAATCACCAATTACTCAGGGTCATGAAATGTATGAAGACTTTAAGAAACCAGTCGGCAGTACTCTACACATTGATCTATGTGATTACAAACAATATGTAGCCTTATTTTTATAGTAAGAAGGGCGGGGGTGAGTGGCCAAATTCACCAAAGTTCACAGAAAGAAATGGTTTGGTTTGGAAAGTATTCATTAAATGAAATATGATATTTTACAGGTAAAAACTAAAATTCAACATCTATCCTCTGATTGTTCTACCCCAGGGTAGCCATTGTAAACAAGACAGATGCCTTTTACTTCAAGTTTGATATATGGAAGTGGAGTGTTGGAAGTGAATTGTCTCTAACTTACTATGTTCACAGTTACCTACCTCAGTACATTGAATCAACTGAACATTCAGGATTTTCCCCAAGGCATCGGGTGTCCGGGAATTCTCCATGAAGGTATATGTTCCATACTTTGCATTGTGGCCCGGACTATCAGCTCTGGAATCCCCGGACACAGATACACCTGTGTGAGAACGCTCTGACAGCAGTGATGACTTCTCCTGCTCCCATGCATCTTTTATGACTGGGAACAATTTGTTACGCTGGATTGAATTGAATGTTTCCTTTGCAAAGATTGTTAAGTTCATTGCTTTGGCAAAAGAAGCCAGCCTTGCATAGGTGAGACCAGTAAAGAGGACTGCAGCGGCCAACATCAGGTTTCCAAGTGCCATTTGCCTCACAATAGGCTGTGAACGCCAGGTTACTGTATGACCATCCAGACATGACAGTTCATATGTGACTAGGGAACCAGTGCCCTGCTCTTTCTTGTTAATCTGAATAACTGGCTTTCCACAAGTTTGGCACATCTTCATGAGCTGTCGAAGGTTGGAATCAAAAACAATATGGGTTGCATCTGTAGCCAGGGGTAAGTCATCATCATCTGAGTCAGATTCCATGTCCGATGAGTGTGGAGTATAGACATCTGAATCTAACAGTTCCTCCTGCATGGAGACATCACTGAATGTCCTGTCCATGTCAGCTACAGAAGGCTGCGTAGTCATAGCTTCTTCCGTATCTGTAGGTGTTTGCTGTAGGATTGGAGGGGCTGAGCGTCTCAGATTTTTCCGTTTTTCTGGGTTGGGAGCATATGCGTGGTCCTTGAGGACGACTCCTGGGTGACCATAAATTGGTTGATATACCTGTAATTGGAATTTGATATACACTCTAGGGTCACTGCATGGTTTTGATGACCAAGCATTTGGAATTGTCGATAAAAGGCTTGGCATTTAGGTATGAGGCCCTTTGGAATTGCAACCCATTACATGGGCGTTATGGCTTTGGTGGGAGAGCACAGTGTAAAAACAGTTCTATCATTGTGCTGGCCTAAATGGTATTTTTGTCATGGAGATGTCTTTCAGTAATCTGCGAAGTTCCAGTACATGATACTAAAGCATTTATTGCATCTTAGCAGGCAAGCGATCTTACATTTATAAACCGATTGGTTGAGGCCAGACTGATACATTAAACCGGTGTTTAGGGAGTAGCAGTTCTCTGCACTGCCCAGAATCACAACATAACCAAAAATGAAAGGCACATTTAACATTTACATTTAAAGTCGCAATTGTTTCTGGTGAAATTCGATGTGTTTCAATGAACCACACAGGATATTGTAAGTTCCTAGGTATGGGACTTAGGCTATGTAGGGTGGTGATTAATAGGCCTTTTTAAAGTAGACTCAATTTACAGAGCCCCTGTCCGCCATATAGGACTGGTCAAAAGTGGGGGTGGGCCTCATGCGCAAGTTTGTCTCATATGCTAGAACGTAAGTAAAACTGATATAGGTTTGAGTAAGATGTTGACCCATATGATGCACTAATTTCTAAAATAACATCTTCAAGTGTATCTCTATGAATAACGTGATAATGTTAAAGGTTATCATTGAAAATCAGCCCTGCTGAATGCTACTCTAATCCTCATTGACTGTGATATATTATATTTTACGTATTTGTCCAACCTTACATGCTAAAGGACATATCTGTTTCATATTAATATTTATACTCTGTATTATCAGCAATGGACAACCCATGGAATCCAAATGTGTACATATATGTGGTCAATAAATGATTAAAACACCTCCAAAAAATATAAAAACCTACCTCAGATATTGATTCGGTAATTGTAGGGCCATCAGTATCATCAGCTGTTGATCTAACAGGTGCCTAGGAATAGAAAATATAGTTCTCATTCAGCATTATATCATTATCATAGTAATAGCTTTGCGTACTGGAAGATTGTGCCAACCCAGCTGTCACAATTTTTGCAGTCAACAATAATAATAATTTAAAAAGATCCACATTCAAAAGCCCCCCTCCAAGATTTATAATAAATTGTCAGTCCCTAAATTAGAAGTGAGGGCATCGTCACTCCAGCCTAATACGTTGGTTTGATTCAAAGGTAAGGTGAGCAGAGAAAAGAATGAGTAAAATCACTGGTCGTTGAATTGCCTACTACTACACTCCCCCTCATGCTGGGAACTGGGGACTCAGGATCTGTGTTGGTAACTGGGGACCATGCTTTGCGACAGGTTTATGAGCTCTGCAACGCTACTCATTGCATTGTCTTGACTTCTAAAAACATAATATGACTAGTATGAGCAGGTATATTGATTATTTGTAGGTCTGGCATAGCATGAGGAATTTCACCTGAAACTATGGTTACATTTATATATTATCTTTATGATTTTAATTTACCATATCTCCTCTTGTTTCCTGTCCCATAACAGTGATGGCCTTGTCAGCAGCTGGCGATTGTGTTTTTCCAGAATCCTTCCATGCGGGCAATTCTGAAACCCCCTGAAAAGAATACTGAATTGTGAATCCCAGGTAACAAATATAAATTATTTTACATAAAAATAATGTTTCTAATATTATTCAATGGTTGGCCATAATAAGGAAACTGTTCTGAAATGTTGTATAAGATTTTTCGCGTACTGAAATGGCAGCCCATCTAATAGGTAAAGCACAAAACTTGGTAAGGGATTTGAAAAGCCTAGTTCATATACATTAGAGCAGGACATGTAGAGACTGGTAGGCCAGAAACAGAGTGGGAGACAGAGACATGGAAACGGTGTGGAATATATAGAGACTGGGTGCTGAGACATTCACAGGTTGAGGCAGACAGAGACAAAGAGAAACACAGACACACACAAACAGCATGGGGTACATACAGACAGGGTTAAATTTACCTTATCTGGTTCCGTTTCTTGTCCCATAACTATGATGGTCTCCTGAGCAGTCTCGGGTTGTGTTACCACAGTACCATTTCCATCAAGTAATTCATCAAGCACCTGTAAAAAAGAAGCAATTGTGAATTACTGACCACATGTTTGTCCTTTCGTGATAGAGAATTTAACCTTTTTATCCGCGGAAAAGACTGGAGGGAGCTGTACACTGGTGATGTGTACAAATAATGTCATGTGTATCAACGACAGATCACGGCTGACCATGCAGACATGATGTGTATCCAAAAAAGAATCATCTGCATAAATGGTTCTAGAGGATACCTAGGGTATGCAGGAGATACATGTTGGTCACGGGACATTACCCCTACGAGAAAAAATAATACAGAACTTTTGTCAATTGCAGCTTTAAATTATAGTGTGTTCCTATGGTCCTACCATAGGCCGGTGCCCTATCGGTGCCCTTTACATGACTACCATGTTGACAGTAGACTTACCTTGTCGGTTTACCCTGTATCTTATAATTATACATTTGCTAAAGATGACATTATTTTACTACAAATGTTATGATGTGTATGATGTCAGCCCTTGTGGTGTCTCTGTAATAATGCGGCAAGGAAACCTAGCCAAATAGTACCTACTGAAAACGGACTTCCAGTGGATATAATAAGTGCTAGAATATATATATGACTGGGAGTAATAATAGGCATACCAGAAGATGGGCGATGCTTGGTTTAAAAAAAGTTCTAAAAAGTTTGTGGCATCCATGGTAACCAAGGGGTTACGATTGGAGGTCAACGTCAAGGTCACAGGTCGTTGGGGCACTGAAAAATTGATCATGTTTACACTATGCTTTTTCCATGGCAACTAGCGCAAAACCTAATCTGACTCCAATATTGACAGGCACTTTTGAAAGATCGGAAATGACGCTTTTGTTTGAGGCATCATTTATGCATACCATAAAATTTTGAACCCCTTGATAGTGAAAAAGAGGAAAATATTAAAACATCACTGTGCCAATTAGTACCGTGACACCTTGTGTCTGTATCACACAGATCCTAGCGTAAAGCTCTCATGATGAAGTCCTACCTTCATACCCTAGGCCCTATAAGCCCTATGATTCCTCTACCCCACCAATACCAGTCCCCTAAGACCCCTCCTCTACCTATCCCCTACCCCTCCCTTACTTGTACTCTAAATGTACCCCTCCCCTACCTGTCCCAAAGCTATCCCGTACCCCTCCCTTACCTGTCCCCTACCTGTCCCCTACCTGTCCCCTACCCAACCCTACCTGTATCTACCTGTACCCTACCTGTACCCTACCTGTACCTTACCCGTCCCCTACCTGTCCCCTACATGTCCCCTACCCCACCCCTACCTGTCCCCTACCTGTCCCCTATCTGTATCTTACCTGTCCCCTACCCCACCACTACCCCTCCCCTACCCCTCCCCTACCTGTCCCCTACCTGTCCCCTACCTGTCCCCTACCTGTCCCCTACCTGTCCCCTACCTGTCCCCTACCTGTCCCCTACCTGTCCCCTACCTGTACCCTACTTGTCCCCTACATGTCCCCTACCCTACCACTACCCCTCCCCTACCTGTCCCCTACCTGTCCCCTACCTGTCCCCTCCCCTACCCCTCCCCTCCCTGTCCCCTACCTGTTCCCTACCTGTCCCCTCCCCTACCCCTCCCCTACCTGTCCACTACCTGTCCCCTACCTGTCCCCTACCTGTCCCCTACCTGTCCCCTACCTGTACTCTACCTGTCCCCTACCTGTCCCCTACCTGTCCCCTACCTGTCCCCTACCTGTCCCCTACCTGTATCCTACCCCTCCCCTACCCCTCCCCTACCTGTCCCCTACCTGTCCCCTACCTGTCCCCTACCTGTACTCTACCTGTACCCTACCTGTCCCCTACCTGTACCCTACCCCTCCCCTACCTGTCCCCTACCTGTCCCCTACCTGTCCCCTACCCCTCCCCTACCCCTCCCCTACCTGTCCCCTACTAGTCCCCTACCTGTCCCTTACCTGTATCCTACCTGTCCTCTACCTGTCCCCTACCTGTACCCTACCTGTCCCCTACCTGTACCCTACCCCTCCCCTACCCCTCCCCTACCTGTCCCCTACCTGTCCCCTACCTGTACCCTACCCCTCCCCTACCTGTCCCCTACCTGTCCCCTACCTGTCCCCTACCCCTCCCCTACCCCTCCCCTACCTGTCCCCTACCTGTCCCCTACCTGTCCCTTACCTGTATCCTACCTGTCCTCTACCTGTCCCCTACCCCTCCCCTACCTGTCCCCTACCTGTCCCCTACCTGTCCCTTACCTGTATCCTACCTGTCCTCTACCTGTCCCCTACCTGTTCCCTACCTGTCCCCTACCTGTCTCCTACCTGTCCCCTACCTGTCCCTACCTGCCCCCTACCCGTCCCCTACCCCTCCCCTACCTGTACCCTACCTGTCCCCTACCCCTCCCCTACCTGTCCCATACCCCTCCCCTACCTGTCCCCTACCTGTCCCCTACCTGTCCCCTACCTGTCCCCTACCTGTCCCCAATCTGTCCCCTACCTGTCCCCTACCTGTCCCCTCCCCTACCCCTCCCCTACCTGTCCACTACCTGTCCCCTACCTGTACCCTACCTGTCCCCTACCTGTCCCCTACCTGTCCACTACCTGTCCCCTACCCCTCCCCTACCTGTCCCCTAGCTGTCCCCTACCTGTCCCCTAGCTGTCCCCTACCTGTACCCTACTTGTCCCCTACATGTCCCCTATCCTACCACTACCCCTCCCCTACCTGTCCCCTACCTGTCCCCTACCTGTCCCCTACCTGTCCCCTACCTGTCCCCTACCTGTACTCTACCTGTACCCTACCTGTCCCCTACCTGTCCCCTACCTGTCCCCTACCTGTCCCCTCCCCTACCCCTCCCCTACCTGTCCACTACCTGTCCCCTACCTGTACCCTACCTGTCCACTACCTGTCCCCTACCTGTACCCTACCTGTCCCCTACCTGTACCCTACCTGTCCCCTACCTGTCCCCTACCTGTCCCCTACCTGTACTCTACCTGTACCCTACCTGTCCCCTACCTGTACCCTACCTGTCCCCTACCTGTCCCCTACCTGTCCCCCACCTGTCCCCTCCCCTACCCCTCCCCTACCTGTCCACTACCTGTCCCCTACCTGTACCCTACCTGTACCCTACCTGTCCACTACCTGTCCCCTACCTGTACCCTACCTGTCCCCTACCTGTACCCTACCTGTCCCCTACCTGTCCCCTACCTGTCCCCTACCTGTCCCCCTCCCCTACCCCTCCCCTACCTGTCCACTACCTGTCCCCTACCTGTACCCTACCTGTACCCTACCTGTCCACTACCTGTACCCTACCTGTCCCCTACCTGTCCCCTACCTGTCCCCTACCTGTACCCTACCTGTCCCCTACCTGTCCCCTACCTGTCCCCTACCTGTACCCTACCTGTCCCCTACCTGTCCCCTACCTGTACCCTACCTGTCCCCTACCTGTCCCCTACCTGTCCCCTACCTGTCCCCTACCTGTCCCCTCCCCTACCTGTCCACTACCTGTCCCCCTACCTGTCCCCTACCTGTACCCTACCTGTCCCCTACCTGTCCCCTAGCTGTCCCCTACCTGTCCTCTACCTGTCCCCCTACCTGTCCCCTACCTGTACCCAACCTGTCCCCTTCCTGTCCCCTTCCTGTCCCCTACCTGTCCCCTACCTGTCCCCTACCTATCCCCTACCTGTACCCTACCTGTCCCCTACCTGTCCCCTACCTGTCCCCTACCTGTACCCTACCTGTACCCTACCTGTCCCCTACCTGTCCCCTACCTGTCCCCTACCTGTCCCCTACCTGTCCCCTCCCCTACCTGTCCACTACCTGTCCCCTACCTGTACCCAACCTGTCCCCTTCCTGTCCCCTTCCTGTCCCCTACCTGTCCCCTACCTGTCCCCTACCTGTCCCCTACCTGTACCCTACCTGTCCCCTACCTGTACCCTACCTGTCCCCTACCTGTCCCCTACCTCTACCCAACCTGTCCCCTTCCTGTCCCCTACTTGTCCCCTACCTGTCCCCTACCTGTCCCTACCCCACCCCTACCTGTCCCCTGTAGTCATACTACTACCACATATCAAAAATCGCATACATTTTTACGAGCGAAAATGTGCTCTTTAGCAAAATGACGAAAATTTATGCACAGCAAAAATATCCACATTAACAGTATATGGACATGGCAGTGTTTATGTGGACATGGCAGTGTGTATATGGACATGGCAGTGTGTATATCAACAATCATTTAAATTTGGAAGCGGGGGAGCAAATTCACTTAAAATAACTACTCTTGGGTGCCCGGATCGGGGGGGGGGGGGGGGGGAGGGCACCCATCTGGGGGCCAAAAGTCAGAGGGCCAAGTGGCATGGGGCCAGCTGTCTTTGCGGCTAGCAGCCCTGGAATTGTCTGGAGGGCTTATATTTATTGTGATAATTTTTATTGAGTGGCAATCATCATGTGGCTATATTGCAGGGGGCCTATTGTCATAGGACTGGTTGCCGACTGGTTGTCAGGTTGGCTCCTGTGCCTAAAAACCACAAGGACCCTATGGTACATGTAACCTGTAATTATTGGATAGTTTAGGATAGGGATGCTATTATGGTACAGCTACCTAGCCATGTGGATGATTCTGTTTGCCCCATAACCACCACCTCGTGACATAGCACTATTAGCAGCAGAGGGAAATATAAGCTCCAGTTTTCTCTTGGCTATAGGTCACTGCTGATAACTACTCTGATACCACAGGCTATTACAATGTCAGGCCTCAGTGCCTGGGGGGGGGGGGGGTAAATATATTGCTTGATTTCAAATCATCCCTGCCTCCTCTCCAATTCAATTGATTATCAAAATGCATTGCGCTACTTTCAGGATTATACTCACTCAGAGTCAAGAGATATAGGACTACAGTGTATTAGCTGAAAGTGAGATCATAGGCCTACACCCCCCCCCTACCGGGAAAACCATATACAGTAGGCCCAGTTGCTACCCACAGGGCTCCCCCCCCCTCATCCGGCCCCTTACCTAATTAAGATCCCCCCCCTCCCAGATAGGACCTTGATGTGGCAGACCCCCTGGGACAAAGAGAGGCGATGTGAGAGACGTTCCCACGGTACACCCACTTGTTGACGACTTTGGCCGTGTTCTATTAATAGATCTGATTGAGCACAATGTTATCTTACAGGTTAACTGAGAGCAGATGTCATGTGACATAATGATGTATGTATTCTTCTAGTGCAGTAAAGGGGGAGGGAGAGAGAGACTGGGAGACAGGTAAAAGGAGAGGGAATAGAAGGGAGGGGAGGAAGGGAGGGGAAGGTGAGAGGATATAAAGATCAATTTGCCCTAGCACAACAACTGTATACTGTTCTAGAGATCTGTCTGTCCTGTGGCCCCCATGTTGGGAAAGAGCATTGGGCAGACTACCCCTCCCCTACCCCTCCCCTACCTGTCCCCTACCTGTCCCCTACCTGTCCCCTACCTGTCCCCTACCCCTCCCCTTCCTGTCCCCTACCTGTCCTCCACCTGTCCCCTACCAGTCCCCTACCTGCCCCCTACCTGTCCCCTACCTGTACCCTACCTGTCCCCTACCTGTCCCCTACCAGTCCCCTACCTGCCCCCTACCTGTCCCCTACCTGTACCCTACCTGTATCCTACCTGTCCCCTTCCCCACCCCTAGCTGTCCCCTAGCTGTCCCCTAGCTGTCCCCTACCTGCCCCCTACCTGTCCCCTACCTGTCTCCTACCTGTCCCCTACCTGTCCCCTACCTGTCCCCTACCTGTCCCCTACCTGCCCCCTACCTGTCCCCTACCCCTCCCCTACCTGTCCCCAACCTGTCCCCTACCTGTCCCCTACCTGTCCCCTACCTGTCCCCTACCTGTCCCCTACCCCTCCCCTACCTATCCCCTTCCTGTCCCCTACCTGTCCCTTACCTGTCCCCTACCTGTCCCCTACCTGTCCCCTACCTGTCCCCTTCCCCACCTACCTGTCCCCTACCTGTCCTATACCCCTCCCCTACCCCTCCCCTACCTGTCCCCTACCTGTCCCCTACCTGTCCCCTACCCCTCTCCTACCTGTACCCTACCTGTCCCCTACCTGTCCCCTACCTGTCCCCTACCCCTCTCCTACCTGTCCCCTACCTGTCCCCTACCCCTCCCCTTCCTGTCCCCTACCTGTCCCCTCACCCACCCCTACCTGTCCCCTACATGTCCCTTACCCCTCCCCTTCCTGTACCTACATTAATGTGCCGTAATAGGAAGTTTCAGTATAAAGTATACCTTGGTGTTAATACTTTCAATTAACTGTAATCAATGTAGCCGCCAAAATGGTCACTGTCTGATATACAGGTCTAAGTAACAGCTGACAAGAGAATATACTCTGGGTGCGCTATATGGCAGTAGCAGCTCAACAGGTGTGGTACAAGGGTGGGGAGGGGGGGGGCTGACCGACACAAGCCTAGCGAGAGGTACTGGGCCTGATCACGGCCCAGTCCCGGGCCATACCCCGCTCAGTTATTTCTAGATACAGCCTTACTAAACGCAATATTTCTCACTTGCTCCAGCAAGTGCACCTTAGATCTTTTTGATTCACCCAGAAAACAGATATAGTTAGTGCACCTTCCATACGATCTCTCTCTAAAGTTAACCAAAAAAGAATTCCATTTGCTTTACAGTGGCAGTGTTTGGATCAATGTAGGTTGGATTACTGTGAATCCCCCTAAATGGTAACCTACATGGCTTTGCTTGGACTGCCTGTTTTGATTGGTACACTCTGCACTGGAGGGGGGGGGTGCACTCTCTCAGCATTGGTTACTACCATAGGTGTGAATACAAGGGAAAAGGCATGAAGAGTCCTAAGGCAGGTGCATGCTTGATGATCTGACAGGGGTGGAGGTAATTGTGGGTGTGTGCGTTATTGGAGACCCCTTCATTTATAAATTACTGCATATAGGATGGCAGATCTATAGCTATGTGTGAGCATTACCCCAGATACGCCTACATTATCATTCATATGTAGATATCGATGTGAAGGACACATTACATAAGGTTTCCCCTGTCCAGGTGCGTCCTCTGGGAGCATTGGACCAATGGCTGACATTTTCACACCTGTAGTATACAGTTGCTGCCTTCTGTTATGGCCATGTTGAACACACACACACACCACCCCTGGCTGTACGTCATATTACTAAGCCCCTCCCCCTGTATACATTAAACATTAGGGGTAGCGAGAATTACGCCTTTATATTACGTCATTGTAGAATATTGTTCGACGTAGGTCCTGGTGTGTGTCGGGGGTAGGGGGGAGCCCCAGCACCTGTTGATTGAATGTTATAAAGATAAACCTGAATATTGAAACTGAAACTTGGAAGTACTGCTTACACGTGTTTGTTGCATGGTGTGTGGCCTGCTGACTGGTGTCTGTGCTGTTGGGAGTAGGCCTACAGCTGACTGACTGGCAGTGGCAGTGTGACTAGTGGGAGTGTTGGGGGGCCCGAGGTGCCACTCACCCGATCTGATCCGAATGAATTTGGAAGGGATGGCATCTTTTACCAGTTGCTTTTTTTTCCTCAATGGTACTCCAGTGATGGTTAGCTGATAGTCTTTTTCAAACATGCTTCCTTCAAAGTGGCATTCACATATTCTGCTGTGTTCAGTTGGTTGCCAGTTAGGCAGTCCTGCTAATTGGCCAATCTGTGCACCCACACACCACAACGAGCAACATCTTTGTGTGGAAACTTGAAGAACGAGTGCTTTGCTGTTTTAGTCTTGCCACTAGTACGTCTTGTGCATCCAAGGACTGAACACCCCGTCATTGTCCATGTAAATGCTAGACAAAACAAAATGACAATAAATCTCTCCATGAAGCGCAGATCTTCCATGTGCTGTGATCTTTGGCTGGTCTGCAGGAGGGTAAGCCCCGGGTGCCAGGGGGGGGGGGCACTCTCTATACCGAGGTTGCAGGTTCCTTAGTAGGGGGCACCATTGCTTGATCTGGTAGCCGGTGAGATAAGCCCTGATACAGCAATCACAATGAGTACAAGCTGTTACATAATGCCCCACTGGTGGGTCCCGCCAGACCTGCCATTAGGGTCCTTTTTGGGCCATGTTTTTAGACCAAGAATATCCAACCAAAAAGTCAAAAAGTTCCCGTAAAAAGGAGTATATTTTGTGAGAATTTGTCCCAAATCTAGACTGGTATCCCACTCAATTCATGGGGTTATCCCGCTTATAGGGGTCAAATTTTGCCCAATTCATGGGGGTATCCCTCTAATAGGGGTCTAATTTTGGGCAATGAAGAGTTTCCCGCCAAAAGGGGGTGGATTTTGGCCAATTTAGGGTGATGTGTCACTAAAAGAGGGATGATTTCTACACATTTTAGGATGGTTATCCCGCAAAAAAGGGGGGGGGGGTCTTTTGGTAGATTTATCCCTGTAAATAGGGTCTAAATCCAGAGTGATGTACGCACATGGTATCCATAAATGTGAGAGTGCCCCCCCCCCGGGGGTCACTCAAGTCCTGGGGGGTTTTGGATCGACCGCATTATGTTGTCTACACGTCCCTAGCAGCCTACACTAGCATGCACCGATCTGTTTCAAGCCCCGTGGCAGTGTATATTACATAATGTCAATTGGGAGCAAAGTTGACAAACGTCAGGCAATCTCCTGGGGACCATTTAGCTGAACGGTGCATGACCAGAGCCGAGGTCATTAGTGTGGCAATTTTAATCCAGGGGGCATACTGGTACAGTGGGAATACTACATGTAAAGTCTTCATTGAGGGATGGCCCGTTTCAAAACCTGTCAGAAGGTGTATCAGGGTGAGGTGGGTTCAATCAACAATACCTTATTGAGAGGCCTATCAACTCTATAAGAATTACAAAGACAGTTTCAAAAATGTGAGGATTCAAGCTAAAAATACATCTGTATCACCTATATGTTGTACCATTGTACAAAAAAATGGGTCAGCCACCCAAACTGCCGCCCGTGTAATCTACGCGTCTGCCACGAGCGTCGTCACGTCCTCACACCCTCCCCCTGCTGCTCCCTGCCTTACACACATGCCTGCACGTGGCTGGCTTTACTGGACTGAATATGGACTCCCCAGACTACCATTGTCATTTTCCCACAGTCAGAGACGGTATTCCGCGTGGCTCAGAAGGCACGTGTACGGGGCGGCTGCGGCAGAGTCGTAGTCCTGGGGACTACTGTGGCCGTAGTAATCTGTCTGCTGCCGTGGTCCTTTCCGACGTCACTTTCCCGTCAAATCTCGCAACAAAATGTCTGCCCCCATAGTAGATGGATTTGGTTCATTCTTATTGTTTTAAAATAGTTTTATATCAATGTGAATGAGGGGAATGAGGAATAAAGCTTGGTTTGAAGTTTACTGATATACAATACATCCATAGAACTAGACTTTTGGCTACGCCGGTCTTTTCTTTTAAAAGAAAAGAGCATCGTATATTCAACCAAGTCTGTTTCAAAGCAGCTGTTTCCCTACTACGTATCTATGGGTGCCATTCTCCAAAAGGATGTATATTTTAAGAGTTAAATTGAAAATAACATGCAAATCGTGTACCTGAGTGGGGGCTGCCATTTCCGCGGTCACTCACGTCACAAGAGAACACTCTAGTTGCACCTGATGATACCAGACGGCGGCACCTATATACTGCAGGTATATATATGTTAGACATAGCCATCAGGGGGCAGACCTGTTACACGTTACCTCCTGCCTGCCGTGTATGGCTATTAACTCGGCCTCCCTGCTGTGCCTTACACATACACTGCCACCAATGTGCCTCTACATGGGTCCCCACGAGTTTGAGGTATATAAGAACTTGGATTGATTTTATCCCTAATTTTCCCGTGTCTGTCGATTTTTAAAATGGTCTAAAAGGGCCCTGTTGCCATGTCGCCAGTGTCGATTTTAACCCATGTAGAGGCACACCAATGCGACTGTAGGGTATATGACATAAGCTAGCTTAGACAATGTAGCCTTATATCCCCCTAACACTGACTAAATCATAATCATTTTGGTATCATGTGCGTTTCTGCATGATATTATCTCATCAAAATCAACTGTACTTCAACATTCCGGTCAGACTATATATATACTGTACATGTGGTTTCTTTATGGCAGAGTGGTGAGTATGGATCCAGGTAGAGGACGGGGAGGGGCGGGGTGTGTGTGTTGGGGGGGGGGGGGGGGTCGGGGTATGCAGCAGGTATCACGGAGGACGCCCAGGGTGTGAGCCATAGCAGCGTCCTCATGTATGGCGTTCATTTTAGTCTTGCAAAACTTATATATTATTATCTTAGAATTCAAGTAATTCACTGTAGTTTTAAAACTTGCACATTCTAGCTACATGTATATTCTAGGTGAATCCAAAAGATCTAAGATGCCACATCTGCAGCAACTGAGAAATATTGCGTTTGAATTTAGATGAGAATGGTAAGGGTATGGTCGTGGTCAGTGGTGCTGGGCTTGAGTCAGTACCCTTTCCTGCGAACCCTGACCCCCCCCCCCACACACACACACACATACCATGCCCCTACCCGTCAGGTGGGGGGAGGGGAGGTTGGGAGGGGGACGTCCTATCGTCCAGGCCGTTGCATAGACCTGGGGATTCGAGTTGTAGATTACACCTAATAATAGATCTGTGTGAGCCCCGAGTACCCCTATTTGTAGGGCTCCACACTGACTGCCGCTGGAGGGGTTCCGAGATTTGCACCTTTAAGCAACCTCACCGTAATAGCCGCACACCAGGGTTATTACGCTAAATCTGTTTTTAATTATCCCTTGATTATATTGGCACATAGCTTTCACTATACAATACAATATGTTAAATGTATGTATCCAAGTGTATCTAATGATACATGTACGGCTATTATATTTATACATTACTGGTTGATTCAGAGTCACCCTACCTAGTGGTCCCAGTACAGTGGTCTGTTTGCCCACCGCACCTCACATATAAATAGAACAATCAAGTATATGTAACTCGACCTAATCCTAAATGTGTTGGCTCCCTCTGAAAAACCATGGTCTGACATGTGATTTGCATATACCCAAAGTGAGTGCTATTTATATGGGCAGTGAGTGTTTCAGGATAGCAGAGGACAAGCTGGAAGTGAATACCATCAAGCTATGGCTACTGCACCGTCTGTAGGATTAAGCTCCAGTGATTCGGATTCTAATTCTGAGGGTGATGTGGCGGATATAATAGGTTACCAGTTTGAGCCAGAGAAAAGCAGCTCCAGTGCAAGTGGTTCTGAGGACGAGGTTTCTGAGGGAACCCACACAGACTCAGAGCCTGGTCAGGATGAAGCAGAAGGTCGACAAGGCAACACAGACTGGTGTTTGTGCACACACTGTCAGATCACAACACTCTCACGTATAAAGGAGCACAAATGCTGTCGTGAATACCAGAAACTTGGCCAGGTTGTCATAAATGAAGGTAAGACAAGTTATACTAGGCCAAAATAGAAAAAAAGGTTGGTTTCCGGTAACATGGTCTGGAAAGCTAGGCCCGACTGGCCGATTTATAATTTTTAAATATTTTTTGCTTTCCACCTTTTTAGGCCTGATGGGGCGAGTTTATGCTCTAGAATCCTTAATAATTGTCCAATTTACAAACCTTACAAACTGGGGAATGGCTAAATTCTCCGGAAATCAAATAAAATAGGGGGACCCGGAACTGTTCTGCTAGACCCCGTCCGGGGACTGGAAACAAACCTTTATTTATTTTCGCCTTAGCAACTAATTCTCAACTATTTATCTGTGTTAACTTCAAGCATAACCAGATGTTTACATATATGCCTAATATGTCGGTTACCATTGATGGGGCTAGGAGAGGGGGTTCTGTGTGGCTTCCCGTGTAGGCTAGGTACACGTCAGGGGGGAGGAGGGTGGGAGGGGGGGGCTCGACTGGGAGAGGCAGCGGACAGCAGTCAAACCCCCTCCCCTGCCCACCACCACCAGACACTCCTCTGACTCTAAGGCCATACCCGGGGGGGGCACTCCCTATCTTTTCTATAGTCACTATGTGCTAACATCACCCTAAATCTGGTACCCTTATCAAGGGGCGAAATTTGTAAAAAGCCTACCCTTTTCAAGGTAAACTTACCAGAAAAAACGGACCCTAATCACGAATAACCCTGAAGAATATACCCTAATCACAGGGTGACCCTGAGAAAATATCTGAATCAAGGGTGACCAAGAAATATTGTAGGAAAATAAAGTAAAAAATACCTTTTAAAAGGCCATGAAGGTCTGAAAATGTACCCCTTTCTCCCCAAATTTCCTTAAAATGCACCACTTATCAAGGACCCTCGCGGGTCCGTGCCTAGGACCCAAAAACAGACCCTTTCCCTTGGAATCATGTTCACACATAGTCAGTAATGCTGAGGGAGTGGCCCCCCCGGGAGGCCATACTACATCTTCTCCACCACACCCACCTGCTCGCTCACCCCCTCCTGCTTACAGCCTAAAACTCTTTTTGCATGTTTCAGGGCTAGACTGTGTCACTCAGCTGGGCAGCTTTGGGGTTGTATGCCTCCATCCGGATGTCCTGACAAATGTTCTGGTTTGCCTGAATAATGTGCGTAATGACCACTGGCGAATTGGAGCACTGGGCAACAAGTAAGTACATAGGCCTAAGAAAAAATAACTCATTCTCCAGGATTAACAAAATGCCAATATTGTATTAGGCCAAAAAAAGACTGGGGGGATCGTTTAAGATAAAATTGACCTACGCATCCAACTTGGTATGGCCATGTTATCTGAACACAACACTTTTAAAGCCTAAGCTTGGAGGTAGAGTCGATTTGACATTCTAGAGCACCCAGGCTAATATAGCTATACAGGCCACAAATCCCACAATAGGGTATGTATCATAGCTATTTTTAACTCGATTTTCTCACCAGTTTGTTTTATTCCAGGGGAGTGCCACACAAAACAGGTAAATTGCTCAGATGTATATCTTGCTGTGTTCATTTTACAGTCAGTGCTAAAGGGTCTGCATTTTAGATCGGGGAGGGATATGTGTGTGCATTATGTCTAATAAGTATGGGGACTAGGTTGAATATTCCCTGAAAGAAATGTTGAAAAGTGCTTTCTATTTATTTCATTAGGTCGTTACGCTGGGCAGCATACCGCCAGTACACATGGTGGGTACATGGGCACCTCGGGCGCGGAGCTCGCAGAGTCATCCCCGCATGTGTGATCCACAAAATTAGGACAACGTTTCCCAAAGATGTTGATGAGGAATATGAGGCCTATGCATCTGATTCTGATGACTGTGAATGACTATACGTCTCCAATATTGTATATAAGATCACAATATGCAGGAGAAAATATGAAAGGATAAATTGTGTCTTCTTCCAGCCACAACTTGATACATAATTTGTGACAAAATGTTCACACTAGTTCCAATGACAAAGTTCTGTTGAATAATTAAATCTTTAAAAATAGAGAATCTGTGTGTTTTCCCTTATCTCATGCCCTGTGAATAAACAACCTTTTGGGGTACTTTGGGGGCAAAATAAGGTCACGTTTACTTAAACTAAAAACGCTATTGACAGTTCAAACTGTCAATAGTGGAAAATATTTCTCTTATTGACAGTTTCCACTGACATTGGAGTTAAAAAGTGTTTTTTTTGGCAAAAGTGTTTTATTTTGGCAAGAGAGTTTTTTTTTCACGAAAATCGGTTTTGCGCTCAAAATCGGTTTTGCGCACAAAATCGGTTTTGCCAACAAAATCGGTTTTGCCCACAAAATTAGTTTGCCTGGAAAATTGGTTTTGGACCCAAATCGGTTTCGTACCCAAAAACGGTTTTGGACCCAAAATCGGTTCTGCACTAGAAATTGGTTAGTTCCAAAAATCGACTTTTCCACCAAATCAACTTTTCCACCAAAGTCGACTTTTCCACCAAAATCGACTTTTCCGTCAAACTCAACTTTTAATCGGAATCGACTTTTCCACCAAAATCGACTTTTCCACCAAAATCGACTTTTCCACCAAAATCGAAATTTTCTCCAAAATCGACTTTTCCACCAAAATCAACTTTTCCACCAAAATTGACCATTCCACCAAAATCGACTTTTCCACCAAAATCACTCTCAGGTTTATGACAGTAACTATAAGCAACTGTCAATAAGAGAGGAAATTTCCACTATTGACAGTTTGATAAAGAACTGTCAATAGCGGTATAATTTACCACTATTGACAGTTTAAACTGTCAATAAGAGAAAATTATCCCACTATTGACAGTGTGAACTGTCAATAATAGGAACGTTTTCCACTATTGACAGTTTAAACTGTCAATAGCTAAATTAAGGTGGGCCAGCTATTGACAGTGCAAACTGTCAATAGTAGAAATCATTCTTCTTATTGACAGTTCAAACTATCAATAACAGAATTAAATTCATTTATTGACAGTTCAAACTGTTATATTAATACCAGGATATACTTCCCTTATCGACAGTTCACACTGGTAATAAGAGATTATTTTTCTCTTATTGACAGTTCCTTGTTGGAACTGTCAATATGAGAATCTGTTTTGCCTTATTGACAGTTTGAACTGTCAATAAGGGAATTTTATTCTGTTATTGACAGTTCGAATAGTCACGGCCTTATTCAAATTGGGGGGGTGGTGTACAACCACTATCTGTGTCATAACCGTTATCTGTTTCAATAACTTATAGAGGTTGACCAACCAACCGGTATCTGTGGGGAAAAACTGCTATCGGTGGCACCCATTCAACAGCTATCTGGAGTAACTGCTGTATTATTGCTAGCTTAATCATTTAAACAATGTGGTACATTGGGGCTCGTATCATCAATGATAATGAACAAATAATCATCCACACCATACAGGTTTGATACAGCCCTGCATGGTCGGCATGATGCATCAATGCAGCCCTCTCCAGGGTTGATTTTATGCATCAGAGCGATAAAGGTATATTTTTTTATTTACAAGTTTCAGATGTTAGGGACTGGACTCAAGGGAAGCAAGATATTAATGTTCATCCCATATGAGATTCCCCCCTCCAATGGTTTAATAGAGATTAAATAATGTGATAGTTTGCCACTATTTGCGTATAGTGTTAAGTAATTTCCCCCTGAATTTCAAGTGATTTCCCCCTGAATGTGACAGAAAGTTTTGAAATCAGAAGCAATATGCTTGGGCAAAGAAACAGATTCATTGTCATAAATTAGTTATTAACTTCCATTATTTCATGGTGAATACGGCCTATCAAGGCTGAAGCAATGGGAGTATCGTTCCCGAGGGAGCGTGCAATAACCCTGAGCATGCAGTAACCCTCGTGGGGCTCAGTCCATTTTGTACTAGGCCTTCAGCCAGCGTGCAATACGGGCCATACCCCACTAATGCAGTAACCAGTCACTCAGTCACTTAAGAGTGCAGCTCTGTCCATTTACTTACTATAAGATGCTTTTGAGGGACACGGAATACTGTTATAACTGGCTAAGATCTTACTTTATTTCTTTGTTACAAATATTTATGATTTGCAGAGCAAAATCATGGTAAAGGGTGCCTGTTAGACAATGTATGACTCCTCCACATATTGTACTGAGAAGTCCAATTTGGTATCATTCTATAGACACCAACACACCCCTAGAAGTATGATAAAGATATAGATATTTATTTTTTGATTTTTGCCAGCGTTCATTTTCATTTCATCCGAACAGATAAGGCAACCTTGATACACTTAGTGTCTTAAATGTCAATTAACAGTGCAAAAAACTGCTTATAACTAGTCAGAAATAGATCATTATCTATTCATTTACCCATAGTATCACTACAGAAACAGAACCACTTTCAGTAGCAAGTAAAGCTGGCTGACAAGAGACCCGAACAGATAAGGCAACCTTGATATACAGTGTCTTAAATGTCAACTAACAGTGCAAAAAACTGCTTATAACTAGTCAGAAATAGATCATTATCTATTCATGTATCCATAGTATGACTACAGAAACTAAACAACCTCCAGTAGCAAGTAAAGCTGGCTGACAAGAGACATAACATTTACTTTGATTGTCATACTAAAATGTCATTGATATCATAAAATGTTTGTTATTCTATTGAGCTTTATCCCTATTTGCAGGCAAATTCCATTTCATTTATCTCATGATCAACAAGTCTAAATACTTGCCGATGAAGTATTAACTAACATAAATACCTTGGGGTCCTACAAGTATCTGAGATATGTTGAAATGTTTAGATATCCTGTTTGTATGCCATCACACAGGAGAGTACAGGCACATTGCTGATATTTCCTTGTTATAGGCTTCCTTTCTACTCTATGTACATATCAAAGTTTCTTTTTCATTTACCACAGTTACCTTTGGATAATAACAAATAACATAGACAAATTTAACTTCTGCTTTCGCAGAGAATAACAGATGTAAATAATGGCTTATAACACATCAGTCACTACTGAAAGAAGCCATTGATACCATTATTTATAGTCAAAATGGTATAACAATAGACTTGACTAGAAGACACAGAAGAAACATTTTATCACTACAGCCTTACATTTATTTTGTGTATGACACATCACGCTAGCCCTTGAAAGTAGTTGCATTATTACATTGAATTCAAGGTATAATGTCTTTTGGTGACGTGACAGAGCTATGAGGTATTAAGATATTCTGCAATTGAATCAGGGCTACTGACACATGCAAATTCAAAAATAATTGCTTTGTCCAGTGTGAAAACAAAGAGTGCTTTCTAGATGTATCAACCATATATAAATGTTTCTTGAACTAGAAAAGTATAAAATGAGACAAGGAAAAGATCTGAAGTTTATCGTACTTGACACCTCAATGGGCTTCAAAATATCTTAGGCGCTCTTTAGGTTTGAAAATCAAGAAAAAGGTGGTGGTTATTTAGCATAGGACCCTCATTACAGCCATTACAAAAAGTCTGTTGTGAACATAATTTTAAATGCAAAAAGAGCATTCCTTCATTTGCTACAATTCGTAGATATCTAGCTGCTGCAAGGAATTCAGTACCACCAACGACTTCAGGAAGTGGGACATGATACCAACCACAGAAACAAGACTTTCTCACTAGTATGCAATTACACATCATATAAACAGATTAGCAAAGCATCACATGTGTGCCAACACAGTATCATTTACTGAAAGTTATAGTCAGATTGTACATAGAAAACCACTCCCCTTTGGTATATATCAATTTACATCATTGTCAGCGATGTTACAGATTGAAAATAATCTTGTTGCCAGGCTAGCTTTTCATTAGATCGAAATAACAACATTGCGATGTGTTGGACATGTCTACCTGCTTACTTTTTCATGAAACGGGTCTTGTGATTTGCAACAGCCTCTTCCTTGTTTGGTTTTGCAACACGTGCGATGTTGCTTGGGAGTGGAGGACTCACGATTGGTGGCAGAATTATCTTGTCCCTGTGTGCTTGAATTGTCTTCTGCATGAGACCTTCGATATGCCTGCCTGAGATGCGCTTGTAGCGTCTTCGGAGTACCCATGCTTTGCGTCTTTTTGAGAATACCTGATCGAATTTCTGCGTTCCATCGGCATTGAGGACTCGCTCCCGCAGGGTACTGTTCCAGTCTAAGACAGCAAGGAGAGTACGTGCTGTCATCCCTATCAGGAACAAAAGTATAAAGCAAAGCATAGTATCCAGATCACTGACCGAGTAACACCTGTACAAATTGGGGGGTGGGGGTAGGGCCTTCTTACATGTATAGTGTTAAGTAGCAAGTTCATGAATAATTTCCAACCTGATTGGCTAAAGTACAGTATGTAATGCGTTCCTGCATACTGGAATATGATCACTACCTCTAATGTGCTATTCCTTAACTAAAAATAATCACCTTTGGCATGACTATTAAACCCCTTTCTATTCTTAATCCTTAAACATATTATGATGATACGTTATTGCGTCTGCATGTGTAAAATTTAAAAAAACGTAGATATGGTTAAATGTTAATATCACATTTTCTAACAATACTAGATAAAACTACTTTTACATACTAGGTTGTTTAAATTGTACATGGAACAAGCAGTACCTCTATATCCAAAATGCTGACGTTTAGGGCAGTACTTCAACAGTACGTTGTGGAATACCTCCAGCTCCCCAGTGTGATGGAAATCCACAAGGTTGGGCAGGGAGTTCAGTAGATAGCTGTTGAGCACCACATCCTGCAGAGCTTGGTATGCTGGAGAGTTGGTTTTCAGCCAGGCCTTTTTCCTTTGTGTAGGTCTGAGCCTCGGGTGTCCACACTTTTTGAACTTGACAGACCCAGCCCATGTATGTCTGTTTGTCACATGGTGTAGGATCGAGATCCAGCGTTCCCTAAGGACAAACAGAATACAAAAAGCCAGTCTGTAACGATATGTGTATACTCCATTCAATGAACTAAGCTCCCAACCCATTTGACTGTTTTATTTAGGATAAAGCCCCAATCTTCAAAACATTTACACTGTTGCATATTGTAATGGCAAAAAAGTAATCTATCATTGCAAAACATCAATATTAGAAGGAGCAATAGTCAGACGTTTCAGTTAGCTATGCATGTACCAGACAATCAACTGATTTCTTTGGTATAGAAGGGACCACCGGGCACCGCTATACACTTGTATTTGCAATAATACATAACAATTTAACATTAAAATAGAAAAATGTACGTTTTAATTACTTTTCTATCATGATGCAATAAGCCATAGTGACATGACTGTCACCCTTCAACTAAAACACTGCTATATTTTTGTTGTTAGGAGGGCCTTGGGACCGGATAAATTTGTTCCTTATAACTAATGTTCCTTATAAACTATGCTTAGGATATAGGGAATAGAGAATTGGGAACATGAAAATTGACTCCTTAATATAAGTTCATAGTAACATAGAGTGATGCACTGTTCAGAATACTGCCTGGGGCTTGCAGAAGGCACAAAAAACGTGTTATTTGGCCCCTGACTTCCTTCCCTACAAATATGGCAGAGGGAGATAAAGGATTCATAGCCCAACAATAATCATATTTTCTTCCACATATGTAAGGGAGATGATAAGACCTCTCAACCTAGTTTCTAACTAGTATGGTACCATGAGACATCAGTATACTATACCTCCCCGAGGAGAACAAATCCAGCCTGGTTAAATGAATGTATTACCCAGCCAGGTTTCTACCACCCGGGTTCTATTACTAACTGTGCAGTTTACTCTGACAACCTGGCCAATGACATTTAAGTAGTGTGGACTACACACTACTAACATGGACACTCTTGTCAACTTAGCATCTACTCTAGGGAATCTGTATGGGGAAAACATATTGATTTCCTTTTTGTTACCGTACCTGAGTTGCAGCTCATTCCCAAGGCACGTGGCACAGCACCACCAGAAATGATTGGCCACACATTGGATCCATGGCAGAAGCTCAGCATTTGCTTTAGTCGCTGCTTTGGCGACCAGTTTCTTTATGATCCCCTTCACTACGTGCCAAACATCGAACTGATGGTTGATCTCAGGATACTCTGTCCGCATTATCTTTCGTACCTGGGAAGATAAGAAGTACATGGAGTACATAACCAACAAGTTGTATGTGGAAACAAATATGGAAATTGTGTGATCGGTTAGATGAGACAAAATGTTAATAACACCTATAAAACACTGGCTTAATCTTGATGTAAAGTGAAATAGTATAAGGTTTTATAAGTTCAGGAAAGTGCCCACATGCTACTACAAGTGTTTAACTACAGTACAGGAGTAGAGTATTACCCGAGTGGTTTCTTAATATTGACAAACATTATTCCCACTCGGGAAAGTCTTGAAAAATAATACAGTGTACCTGCATATGTCTGTCTGTTGCTAGAGTGTCCACCTTGATGCCGTCTGACTTCATCTCATCTAGACCTCTGCGTAGCCCTTCAGGTTCCATTTGATTTGAGTTCTTTACCTGAAATTAGTACAATTCACAGTGAAAATCTAATAACACAAAGGGTAAGGTTCACAATTTTTGCCTGTCTTATTGAAAAGTTGCAGTCCACCAGTGATTCCATTACAGTTATATGTTTTAGGATACATTGGGGCAATATTACACACCTAGGTGGTATTGCTTAATATTCATCACATCACAGAGCGAAAGTAAGATTGAATGTATGATTTCAATCACCAATTACTCAGGGTCATGAAATGTATGAAGACTTTAAGAAACCAGTCGGCAGTACTCTACACATTGATCTATGTGATTACAAACAATATGTAGCCTTATTTTTATAGTAAGAAGGGCGGGGGTGAGTGGCCAAATTCACCAAAGTTCACAGAAAGAAATGGTTTGGTTTGGAAAGTATTCATTAAATGAAATATGATATTTTACAGGTAAAAACTAAAATTCAACATCTATCCTCTGATTGTTCTACCCCAGGGTAGCCATTGTAAACAAGACAGATGCCTTTTACTTCAAGTTTGATATATGGAAGTGGAGTGTTGGAAGTGAATTGTCTCTAACTTACTATGTTCACAGTTACCTACCTCAGTACATTGAATCAACTGAACATTCAGGATTTTCCCCAAGGCATCGGGTGTCCGGGAATTCTCCATGAAGGTATATGTTCCATACTTTGCATTGTGGCCCGGACTATCAGCTCTGGAATCCCCGGACACAGATACACCTGTGTGAGAACGCTCTGACAGCAGTGATGACTTCTCCTGCTCCCATGCATCTTTTATGACTGGGAACAATTTGTTACGCTGGATTGAATTGAATGTTTCCTTTGCAAAGATTGTTAAGTTCATTGCTTTGGCAAAAGAAGCCAGCCTTGCATAGGTGAGACCAGTAAAGAGGACTGCAGCGGCCAACATCAGGTTTCCAAGTGCCATTTGCCTCACAATAGGCTGTGAACGCCAGGTTACTGTATGACCATCCAGACATGACAGTTCATATGTGACTAGGGAACCAGTGCCCTGCTCTTTCTTGTTAATCTGAATAACTGGCTTTCCACAAGTTTGGCACATCTTCATGAGCTGTCGAAGGTTGGAATCAAAAACAATATGGGTTGCATCTGTAGCCAGGGGTAAGTCATCATCATCTGAGTCAGATTCCATGTCCGATGAGTGTGGAGTATAGACATCTGAATCTAACAGTTCCTCCTGCATGGAGACATCACTGAATGTCCTGTCCATGTCAGCTACAGAAGGCTGCGTAGTCATAGCTTCTTCCGTATCTGTAGGTGTTTGCTGTAGGATTGGAGGGGCTGAGCGTCTCAGATTTTTCCGTTTTTCTGGGTTGGGAGCATATGCGTGGTCCTTGAGGACGACTCCTGGGTGACCATAAATTGGTTGATATACCTGTAATTGGAATTTGATATACACTCTAGGGTCACTGCATGGTTTTGATGACCAAGCATTTGGAATTGTCGATAAAAGGCTTGGCATTTAGGTATGAGGCCCTTTGGAATTGCAACCCATTACATGGGCGTTATGGCTTTGGTGGGAGAGCACAGTGTAAAAACAGTTCTATCATTGTGCTGGCCTAAATGGTATTTTTGTCATGGAGATGTCTTTCAGTAATCTGCGAAGTTCCAGTACATGATACTAAAGCATTTATTGCATCTTAGCAGGCAAGCGATCTTACATTTATAAACCGATTGGTTGAGGCCAGACTGATACATTAAACCGGTGTTTAGGGAGTAGCAGTTCTCTGCACTGCCCAGAATCACAACATAACCAAAAATGAAAGGCACATTTAACATTTACATTTAAAGTCGCAATTGTTTCTGGTGAAATTCGATGTGTTTCAATGAACCACACAGGGTATTGTAAGTTCCTAGGTATGGGACTTAGGCTATGTAGGGTGGTGATTAATAGGCCTTTTTAAAGTAGACTCAATTTACAGAGCCCCTGTCCGCCATATAGGACTGGTCAAAAGTGGGGGTGGGCCTCATGCGCAAGTTTGTCTCATATGCTAGAACGTAAGTAAAACTGATATAGGTTTGAGTAAGATGTTGACCCATATGATGCACTAATTTCTAAAATAACATCTTCAAGTGTATCTCTATGAATAACGTGATAATGTTAAAGGTTATCATTGAAAATCAGCCCTGCTGAATGCTACTCTAATCCTCATTGACTGTGATATATTATATTTTACGTATTTGTCCAACCTTACATGCTAAAGGACATATCTGTTTCATATTAATATTTATACTCTGTATTATCAGCAATGGACAACCCATGGAATCCAAATGTGTACATATATGTGGTCAATAAATGATTAAAACACCTCCAAAAAATATAAAAACCTACCTCAGATATTGATTCGGTAATTGTAGGGCCATCAGTATCATCAGCTGTTGATCTAACAGGTGCCTAGGAATAGAAAATATAGTTCTCATTCAGCATTATATCATTATCATAGTAATAGCTTTGCGTACTGGAAGATTGTGCCAACCCAGCTGTCACAATTTTTGCAGTCAACAATAATAATAATTTAAAAAGATCCACATTCAAAAGCCCCCCTCCAAGATTTATAATAAATTGTCAGTCCCTAAATTAGAAGTGAGGGCATCGTCACTCCAGCCTAATACGTTGGTTTGATTCAAAGGTAAGGTGAGCAGAGAAAAGAATGAGTAAAATCACTGGTCGTTGAATTGCCTACTACTACACTCCCCCTCATGCTGGGAACTGGGGACTCAGGATCTGTGTTGGTAACTGGGGACCATGCTTTGCGACAGGTTTATGAGCTCTGCAACGCTACTCATTGCATTGTCTTGACTTCTAAAAACATAATATGACTAGTATGAGCAGGTATATTGATTATTTGTAGGTCTGGCATAGCATGAGGAATTTCACCTGAAACTATGGTTACATTTATATATTATCTTTATGATTTTAATTTACCATATCTCCTCTTGTTTCCTGTCCCATAACAGTGATGGCCTTGTCAGCAGCTGGCGATTGTGTTTTTCCAGAATCCTTCCATGCGGGCAATTCTGAAACCCCCTGAAAAGAATACTGAATTGTGAATCCCAGGTAACAAATATAAATTATTTTACATAAAAATAATGTTTCTAATATTATTCAATGGTTGGCCATAATAAGGAAACTGTTCTGAAATGTTGTATAAGATTTTTCGCGTACTGAAATGGCAGCCCATCTAATAGGTAAAGCACAAAACTTGGTAAGGGATTTGAAAAGCCTAGTTCATATACATTAGAGCAGGACATGTAGAGACTGGTAGGCCAGAAACAGAGTGGGAGACAGAGACATGGAAACGGTGTGGAATATATAGAGACTGGGTGCTGAGACATTCACAGGTTGAGGCAGACAGAGACAAAGAGAAACACAGACACACACAAACAGCATGGGGTACATACAGACAGGGTTAAATTTACCTTATCTGGTTCCGTTTCTTGTCCCATAACTATGATGGTCTCCTGAGCAGTCTCGGGTTGTGTTACCACAGTACCATTTCCATCAAGTAATTCATCAAGCACCTGTAAAAAAGAAGCAATTGTGAATTACTGACCACATGTTTGTCCTTTCGTGATAGAGAATTTAACCTTTTTATCCGCGGAAAAGACTGGAGGGAGCTGTACACTGGTGATGTGTACAAATAATGTCATGTGTATCAACGACAGATCACGGCTGACCATGCAGACATGATGTGTATCCAAAAAAGAATCATCTGCATAAATGGTTCTAGAGGATACCTAGGGTATGCAGGAGATACATGTTGGTCACGGGACATTACCCCTACGAGAAAAAATAATACAGAACTTTTGTCAATTGCAGCTTTAAATTATAGTGTGTTCCTATGGTCCTACCATAGGCCGGTGCCCTATCGGTGCCCTTTACATGACTACCATGTTGACAGTAGACTTACCTTGTCGGTTTACCCTGTATCTTATAATTATACATTTGCTAAAGATGACATTATTTTACTACAAATGTTATGATGTGTATGATGTCAGCCCTTGTGGTGTCTCTGTAATAATGCGGCAAGGAAACCTAGCCAAATAGTACCTACTGAAAACGGACTTCCAGTGGATATAATAAGTGCTAGAATATATATATGACTGGGAGTAATAATAGGCATACCAGAAGATGGGCGATGCTTGGTTTAAAAAAAGTTCTAAAAAGTTTGTGGCATCCATGGTAACCAAGGGGTTACGATTGGAGGTCAACGTCAAGGTCACAGGTCGTTGGGGCACTGAAAAATTGATCATGTTTACACTATGCTTTTTCCATGGCAACTAGCGCAAAACCTAATCTGACTCCAATATTGACAGGCACTTTTGAAAGATCGGAAATGACGCTTTTGTTTGAGGCATCATTTATGCATACCATAAAATTTTGAACCCCTTGATAGTGAAAAAGAGGAAAATATTAAAACATCACTGTGCCAATTAGTACCGTGACACCTTGTGTCTGTATCACACAGATCCTAGCGTAAAGCTCTCATGATGAAGTCCTACCTTCATACCCTAGGCCCTATAAGCCCTATGATTCCTCTACCCCACCAATACCAGTCCCCTAAGACCCCTCCTCTACCTATCCCCTACCCCTCCCTTACTTGTACTCTAAATGTACCCCTCCCCTACCTGTCCCAAAGCTATCCCGTACCCCTCCCTTACCTGTCCCCTACCTGTCCCCTACCTGTCCCCTACCCAACCCTACCTGTATCTACCTGTACCCTACCTGTACCCTACCTGTACCTTACCCGTCCCCTACCTGTCCCCTACATGTCCCCTACCCCACCCCTACCTGTCCCCTACCTGTCCCCTATCTGTATCTTACCTGTCCCCTACCCCACCACTACCCCTCCCCTACCCCTCCCCTACCTGTCCCCTACCTGTCCCCTACCTGTCCCCTACCTGTCCCCTACCTGTCCCCTACCTGTCCCCTACCTGTACCCTACTTGTCCCCTACATGTCCCCTACCCTACCACTACCCCTCCCCTACCTGTCCCCTACCTGTCCCCTACCTGTCCCCTCCCCTACCCCTCCCCTCCCTGTCCCCTACCTGTTCCCTACCTGTCCCCTCCCCTACCCCTCCCCTACCTGTCCACTACCTGTCCCCTACCTGTCCCCTACCTGTCCCCTACCTGTCCCCTACCTGTACTCTACCTGTCCCCTACCTGTCCCCTACCTGTCCCCTACCTGTCCCCTACCTGTCCCCTACCTGTATCCTACCCCTCCCCTACCCCTCCCCTACCTGTCCCCTACCTGTACCCTACCTGTCCCCTACCTGTCCCCTACCTGTCCCCTACCTGTACTCTACCTGTACCCTACCTGTCCCCTACCTGTACCCTACCTGTACTCTACCTGTACCCTACCCCTCCCCTACCTGTCCCCTACCTGTCCCCTACCTGTCCCCTACCCCTCCCCTACCCCTCCCCTACCTGTCCCCTACCTGTACCCTACCTGTCCCCTACCTGTACCCTACCTGTCCCCTACCTGTACCCTACCCCTCCCCTACCTGTCCCCTACCTGTCCCCTACCTGTCCCCTACCCCTCCCCTACCCCTCCCCTACCTGTCCCCTACCTGTCCCCTACCTGTCCCTTACCTGTATCCTACCTGTCCTCTACCTGTCCCCTACCTGTACCCTACCTGTCCCCTACCTGCACCCTACCTGTTCCCTACCTGTCCCCTACCTGTCTCCTACCTGTCCCCTACCTGTCCCTACCTGCCCCCTACCCGTCCCCTACCCCTCCCCTACCTGTACCCTACCTGTCCCCTACCCCTCCCCTACCTGTCCCATACCCCTCCCCTACCTGTCCCCTACCTGTCCCCTACCTGTCCCCTACCTGTCCCCTACCTGTCCCCAATCTGTCCCCTACCTGTCCCCTACCTGTCCCCTCCCCTACCCCTCCCCTACCTGTCCACTACCTGTCCCCTACCTGTACCCTACCTGTCCCCTACCTGTCCCCTACCTGTCCACTACCTGTCCCCTACCCCTCCCCTACCTGTCCCCTAGCTGTCCCCTACCTGTCCCCTAGCTGTCCCCTACCTGTACCCTACTTGTCCCCTACATGTCCCCTATCCTACCACTACCCCTCCCCTACCTGTCCCCTACCTGTCCCCTACCTGTCCCCTACCTGTCCCCTACCTGTCCCCTACCTGTACTCTACCTGTACCCTACCTGTCCTCTACCTGTCCCCTACCTGTCCCCTACCTGTCCCCTCCCCTACCCCTCCCCTACCTGTCCACTACCTGTCCCCTACCTGTACCCTACCTGTCCACTACCTGTCCCCTACCTGTACCCTACCTGTCCCCTACCTGTACCCTACCTGTCCCCTACCTGTCCCCTACCTGTCCCCTACCTGTACTCTACCTGTACCCTACCTGTCCCCTACCTGTACCCTACCTGTCCCCTACCTGTCCCCTACCTGTCCCCCACCTGTCCCCTCCCCTACCCCTCCCCTACCTGTCCACTACCTGTCCCCTACCTGTACCCTACCTGTACCCTACCTGTGTACAACCTGTCCCCTACCTGTACCCTACCTGTCCCCTACCTGTACCCTACCTGTCCCCTACCTGTCCCCTACCTGTCCCCTACCTGTCCCCTCCCCTACCCCTCCCCTACCTGTCCACTACCTGTCCCCTACCTGTACCCTACCTGTACCCTACCTGTCCACTACCTGTACCCTACCTGTCCCCTACCTGTCCCCTACCTGTCCCCTACCTGTACCCTACCTGTCCCCTACCTGTCCCCTACCTGTCCCCTACCTGTACCCTACCTGTCCCCTACCTGTCCCCTACCTGTACCCTACCTGTCCCCTACCTGTCCCCTACCTGTCCCCTACCTGTCCCCTACCTGTCCCCTCCCCTACCTGTCCACTACCTGTCCCCTACCTGTCCCCTACCTGTACCCTACCTGTCCCCTACCTGTCCCCTAGCTGTCCCCTACCTGTCCTCTACCTGTCCCCTACCTGTCCCCTACCTGTACCCAACCTGTCCCCTTCCTGTCCCCTTCCTGTCCCCTACCTGTCCCCTACCTGTCCCCTACCTATCCCCTACCTGTACCCTACCTGTCCCCTACCTGTCCCCTACCTGTCCCCTACCTGTACCCTACCTGTACCCTACCTGTCCCCTACCTGTCCCCTACCTGTCCCCTACCTGTCCCCTACCTGTCCCCTCCCCTACCTGTCCACTACCTGTCCCCTACCTGTACCCAACCTGTCCCCTTCCTGTCCCCTTCCTGTCCCCTACCTGTCCCCTACCTGTCCCCTACCTGTCCCCTACCTGTACCCTACCTGTCCCCTACCTGTACCCTACCTGTCCCCTACCTGTCCCCTACCTGTACCCAACCTGTCCCCTTCCTGTCCCCTACTTGTCCCCTACCTGTCCCCTACCTGTCCCCTACCCCACCCCTACCTGTCCCCTGTAGTCATACTACTACCACATATCAAAAATCGCATACATTTTTACGAGCGAAAATGTGCTCTTTAGCAAAATGACAAAAATTTATGCACGCAAAAATATCCACATTAACAGTATATGGACATGGCAGTGTTTATGTGGACATGGCAGTGTGTATATGGACATGGCAGTGTGTATATCAACAATCATTTAAATTTGGAAGCGGGGGGGCAAATTCACTTAAAATAACTACTCTTGGGTGCCCGGATCGGGGGGGGGGGGGGGGAGGGCACCCATCTGGGGGCCAAAAGTCAGAGGGCCAAGTGGCATGGGGCCAGCTGTCTTTGCGGCTAGCAGCCCTGGAATTGTCTGGAGGGCTTATATTTATTGGTGATAATTTTTATTGAGTGGCAATCATCATGTGGCTATATTGCAGGGGGCCTATTGTCATAGGACTGGTTGCCGACTGGTTGTCAGGTTGGCTCCTGTGCCTAAAACCACAAGGACCCTATGGTACATGTAACCTGTAATTATTGGATAGTTTAGGATAGGGATGCTATTATGGTACAGCTACCTAGCCATGTGGATGATTCTGTTTGCCCCATAACCACCACCTCGTGACATAGCACTATTAGCAGCAGAGGGAAATATAAGCTCCAGTTTTCTCTTGGCTATAGGTCACTGCTGATAACTACTCTGATACCACAGGCTATTACAATGTCAGGCCTCAGTGCCTGGGGGGGGGGGGGGTAAATATATTGCTTGATTTCAAATCATCCCTGCCTCCTCTCCAATTCAATTGATTATCAAAATGCATTGCGCTACTTTCAGGATTATACTCACTCAGAGTCAAGAGATATAGACTACAGTGTATTAGCTGAAAGTGAGATCATAGGCCTACACCCCCCTACCGGGAAAACCATATACAGTAGGCCCAGTTGCTACCCACAGGGCTCCCCCCCCCTCATCCGGCCCCTTACCTAATTAAGATCCCCCCCTCCCAGATATGACCTTGATGTGGCAGACCCCCTGGGACAAGAGAGGCGATGTGAGAGACGTTCCCACGGTACACCACTTGTTGACGACTTTGGCCGTGTTCTATTAATAGATCTGATTGAGCACAATGTTATCTTACAGGTTAACTGAGAGCAGATGTCATGTGACATAATGATGTATGTATTCTTCTAGTGCAGTAAAGGGGGAGGGAGAGGACAGGAGAGACTGGGAGACAGGTAAAAGGAGAGGGAATAGAAGGGAGGGGAGGAAGGGAGGGGAAGGTGAGAGGATATAAAGATCAATTTGCCCTAGCACAACAACTGTATACTGTTCTAGAGATCTGTCTGTCCTGTGGCCCCCATGTTGGGAAAGAGCATTGGGCAGACTACCCCTCCCCTACCCCTCCCCTACCTGTCCCCTACCTGTCCCCTACCTGTCCCCTACCTGTCCCCTACCCCTCCCCTTCCTGTCCCCTACCTGTCCTCCACCTGTCCCCTACCAGTCCCCTACCTGCCCCCTACCTGTCCCCTACCTGTACCCTACCTGTCCCCTACCTGTCCCCTACCAGTCCCCTACCTGCCCCCTACCTGTCCCCTACCTGTACCCTACCTGTATCCTACCTGTCCCCTTCCCCACCCCTAGCTGTCCCCTAGCTGTCCCCTAGCTGTCCCCTACCTGCCCCCTACCTGTCCCCTACCTGTCTCCTACCTGTCCCCTACCTGTCCCCTACCTGTCCCCTACCTGTCCCCTACCTGCCCCCTACCTGTCCCCTACCCCTCCCCTACCTGTCCCCAACCTGTCCCCTACCTGTCCCCTACCTGTCCCCTACCTGTCCCCTACCTGTCCCCTACCCCTCCCCTACCTATCCCCTTCCTGTCCCCTACCTGTCCCTTACCTGTCCCCTACCTGTCCCCTACCTGTCCCCTACCTGTCCCCTTCCCCACCTACCTGTCCCCTACCTGTCCTATACCCCTCCCCTACCCCTCCCCTACCTGTCCCCTACCTGTCCCCTACCTGTCCCCTACCCCTCTCCTACCTGTACCCTACCTGTCCCCTACCTGTCCCCTACCTGTCCCCTACCCCTCTCCTACCTGTCCCCTACCTGTCCCCTACCCCTCCCCTTCCTGTCCCCTACCTGTCCCCTCACCCACCCCTACCTGTCCCCTACATGTCCCTTACCCCTCCCCTTCCTGTACCTACATTAATGTGCCGTAATAGGAAGTTTCAGTATAAAGTATACCTTGGTGTTAATACTTTCAATTAACTGTAATCAATGTAGCCGCCAAAATGGTCACTGTCTGATATACAGGTCTAAGTAACAGCTGACAAGAGAATATACTCTGGGTGCGCTATATGGCAGTAGCAGCTCAACAGGTGTGGTACAAGGGTGGGGAGGGGGGGGGCTGACCGACACAAGCCTAGCGAGAGGTACTGGGCCTGATCACGGCCCAGTCCCGGGCCATACCCCGCTCAGTTATTTCTAGATACAGCCTTACTAAACGCAATATTTCTCACTTGCTCCAGCAAGTGCACCTTAGATCTTTTTGATTCACCCAGAAAACAGATATAGTTAGTGCACCTTCCATACGATCTCTCTCTAAAGTTAACCAAAAAAGAATTCCATTTGCTTTACAGTGGCAGTGTTTGGATCAATGTAGGTTGGATTACTGTGAATCCCCTTAAATGGTAACCTACATGGCTTTGCTTGGACTGCCTGTTTTGATTGGTACACTCTGCACTGGAGGGGGGGGGTGCACTCTCTCAGCATTGGTTACTACCATAGGTGTGAATACAAGGGAAAAGGCATGAAGAGTCCTAAGGCAGGTGCATGCTTGATGATCTGACAGGGGTGGAGGTAATTGTGGGTGGGTGCGTTATTGGAGACCCCTTCATTTATAAATTACTGCATATAGGATGGCAGATCTATAGCTATGTGTGAGCATTACCCCAGATACGCCTACATTATCATTCATATGTAGATATCGATGTGAAGGACACATTACATAAGGTTTCCCCTGTCCAGGTGCGTCCTCTGGGAGCATTGGACCAATGGCTGACATTTTCACACCTGTAGTATACAGTTGCTGCCTTCTGTTATGGCCATGTTGAACACACACACACACCACCCCTGGCTGTACGTCATATTACTAAGCCCCTCCCCCTGTATACATTAAACATTAGGGGTAGCGAGAATTACGCCTTTATATTACGTCATTGTAGAATATTGTTCGACGTAGGTCCTGGTGTGTGTCGGGGGTAGGGGGGAGCCCCAGCACCTGTTGATTGAATGTTATAAAGATAAACCTGAATATTGAAACTGAAACTTGGAAGTACTGCTTACACGTGTTTGTTGCATGGTGTGTGGCCTGCTGACTGGTGTCTGTGCTGTTGGGAGTAGGCCTACAGCTGACTGACTGGCAGTGGCAGTGTGACTAGTGGGAGTGTTGGGGGGCCCGAGGTGCCACTCACCCGATCTGATCCGAATGAATTTGGAAGGGATGGCATCTTTTACCAGTTGCTTTTTTTTCCTCAATGGTACTCCAGTGATGGTTAGCTGATAGTCTTTTTCAAACATGCTTCCTTCAAAGTGGCATTCACATATTCTGCTGTGTTCAGTTGGTTGCCAGTTAGGCAGTCCTGCTGATTGGGCCACTCTGTGCACCCACACACCACGACGAGCAACATCTTTGTGTGGAAACTTGAAGAACGAGTGCTTTGCTGTTTTAGTCTTGCCACTAGTACGTCTTGTGCATCCAAGGACTGAACACCCCGTCATTGTCCATGTAAATGCTAGACAAAACAAAATGACAATAAATCTCTCCATGAAGCGCAGATCTTCCATGTGCTGTGATCTTTGGCTGGTCTGCAGGAGGGTAAGCCCCGGGTGCCAGGGGGGGGGGCACTCTCTATACCGAGGTTGCAGGTTCCTTAGTAGGGGGCACCATTGCTTGATCTGGTAGCCGGTGAGATAAGCCCTGATACAGCAATCACAATGAGTACAAGCTGTTACATAATGCCCCACTGGTGGGTCCCGCCAGACCTGCCATTAGGGTCCTTTTTGGGCCATGTTTTTAGACCAAGAATATCCAACCAAAAAGTCAAAAAGTTCCCGTAAAAAGGAGTATATTTTGTGAGAATTTGTCCCAAATCTAGACTGGTATCCCACTCAATTCATGGGGTTATCCCGCTTATAGGGGTCAAATTTTGCCCAATTCATGGGGGTATCCCTCTAATAGGGGTCTAATTTTGGGCAATGAAGAGTTTCCCGCCAAAAGGGGGTGGATTTTGGCCAATTTAGGGTGATGTGTCACTAAAAGAGGGATGATTTCTACACATTTTAGGATGGTTATCCCGCAAAAAAGGGGGGGGGTCTTTTGGTAGATTTATCCCTGTAAATAGGGTCTAAATCCAGAGTGATGTACGCACATGGTATCCATAAATGTGAGAGTGCCCCCCCCCCGGGGGTCACTCAAGTCCTGGGGGGTTTTGGATCGACCGCATTATGTTGTCTACACGTCCCTAGCAGCCTACACTAGCATGCACCGATCTGTTTCAAGCCCCGTGGCAGTGTATATTACATAATGTCAATTGGGAGCAAAGTTGACAAACGTCAGGCAATCTCCTGGGGACCATTTAGCTGAATGGTGCATGACCAGAGCCGAGGTCATTAGTGTGGCAATTTTAATCCAGGGGGCATACTGGTACAGTGGGAATACTACATGTAAAGTCTTCATTGAGGGATGGCCCGTTTCAAAACCTGTCAGAAGGTGTATCAGGGTGAGGTGGGTTCAATCAACAATACCTTATTGAGAGGCCTATCAACTCTATAAGAATTACAAAGACAGTTTCAAAAATGTGAGGATTCAAGCTAAAAATACATCTGTATCACCTATATGTTGTACCATTGTACAAAAAAATGGGTCAGCCACCCAAACTGCCGCCCGTGTAATCTACGCGTCTGCCACGAGCGTCGTCACGTCCTCACACCCTCCCCCTGCTGCTCCCTGCCTTACACACATGCCTGCACGTGGCTGGCTTTACTGGACTGAATATGGACTCCCCAGACTACCATTGTCATTTTCCCACAGTCAGAGACGGTATTCCGCGTGGCTCAGAAGGCACGTGTACGGGGCGGCTGCGGCAGAGTCGTAGTCCTGGGGACTACTGTGGCCGTAGTAATCTGTCTGCTGCCGTGGTCCTTTCCGACGTCACTTTCCCGTCAAATCTCGCAACAAAATGTCTGCCCCCATAGTAGATGGATTTGGTTCATTCTTATTGTTTTAAAATAGTTTTATATCAATGTGAATGAGGGGAATGAGGAATAAAGCTTGGTTTGAAGTTTACTGATATACAATACATCCATAGAACTAGACTTTTGGCTACGCCGGTCTTTTCTTTTAAAGGATTAACAATGATATAATGAGTAACACTAACAGGTGACACGGGGAGGGAGGATTCACCTCGCGTGAGACAATCTGAGAGACACAAGGTTGGGGGAGGGGGGGGGCAGACAGACAGACAGACAGACAACTAGGCCCTTCTATTATTCCAAATGCAGCCAAAAACTAAATAAAAGCCCCCCGCCGACACAGCCCCCCCCTCTCCCTCCTCCCTTTGTGACTTCATGAATAAACCACACTGAGAGGCCATCTTGCCCCGGAGCTAGAGCCGGGCGATAATCGGGGTAAACGTAACAAAGACACACATAGCGGCGTCCGGTTACCCATAATCCCCTTTGTCTGCCACTCACAAAAACACATCCGGCCCACGTGGTCGGGGAGGACGGGGCCGGGTCTGGGACCTCACCATATGGCCGGGGCTCTCCGCCCGCTAACTCTTTATGGGTTGCTTAGTGCTTTAATGTGCCACGCCCTTTCACAGTCATAGTGCCCTCAACTTAAGTAAAGTCACTAAAAAATGAATAAAATGTGAGAGAAGGCTCCGCCCGCTAACTCTTTAAGGACGGCATGTCGCTAAAAGATGACATTTGTCGTCATGATGCTCCAAATGCAGCACAACTGAGTTACTCATTGGTGCTGTATTGGAACATCATGATGACCCTCCGGGGTGTCTGAAACCCATATAGGGTTAGTATGATGTGTGAATGCAGCCCTGGCGAGTTACTTGCCATGGTTGCATTCATGCATCATGACGACTGAGGGCATGATGCATCATGGCATGATGCCATCCTCAAAGAGTTACATACCAAGTCTTTTCGAAAATGACCAGTCCATTCATAGCTTCTGTATGGCGCTCCAATGCAACATCGGTGAGTTATGATCATTCATGCATCATGACCACCAAAGGTAAAAAATCCATCTGTTTGGCTCAAAGTTTGGGAGGGGAGGATTTCTCGATTGAGTTACTGACCAAGGCTGCATTCATGATCACGGCGACCACGGGCATGTTGATGCATTACAGCACCATGCGGCCCTTACAGGGTTAATCCGACTGACTCGGTGTCGTCCTGTTATATCACACAATGAGGTACACTAGGTGACGACACCGTGTGAGGCACCTTGTCACACCCCGGGTTTGTCTGACAAGGTAACATGCAGACCCATTAACCCTTAAAGGGCAGTGTCATGCCTTAATGCCTTAATGCCTTAATGTATGATGCCCTTGGTCGTCATGATGCATGAATGCAGCCCTGGCGAGTAACTCGCCAGGGCTGCATTCAAGCACCATGCCGACCCTATGGTGTTGAGACAGTCCCAAAGGGTCGGCATGATGCACCAATGCAGCCCCGGCAAGTTACTCGCCAGGGCTGCATTGGTGCATTATGACAACTAATGTAATCTTTTAGCGACATGCTGTCCTTAAAGGGTTGATTAAGCTGAACCCCTTTTATTCAAACCCCAAACCCCAATCCCCCCTTACAACCTCCCCCTACCCCACCCCTCACGCCCCCCCCCTCCTCCTCATGGGCTAGGGGAGTGTGAGCTGATTTCTTTTGACAGTTAGAAACCTTTGACTAGAAATTCAAACAATTGTGTCATTATGAGTGTTTCCTGGTGTGTGTTGGATCATGTATGGAGGAGGGAGGAGCCTCCCTGCCCCCGGTCCCTGCACTCTCAGACAGAAGTGACACCTATGCTCGTTCCCACAAACGAGAAATAAGGATGTTTTTACACCTTTTTCCAATGTCCCCGAAATCAAGAAAGGGGGTGCTTTTTCTCCAAAAATAACTTCTGTTTTTTAGCAGAAAAGGGGGATATATTTGTCCTCAGATTTATCAAAAATGGGATATTTTATAGACCTAACACCCAGATTGAACAAAACGTGAAGTGGGATCCATAGTATGTGGTCTTAAGTCAACATACAAAGGAAGTAGGGAACCAGAGAGAGGGGAGAAGTTTCTTGATATTTCAGAAAAAGAGGGTGTTTTTAAATATGTCAGTCCGTGTTTTTCCACAAATAGGGGTCATTCTCTGACCAAAAGTCCTTGGAAAAGGGGGTATTTTTGAGTGATGGGAACGAGCATGATGTCATTTCTGTCTGAGAGTGCAGGGAACCCCCCCCCCCAACACACACAGACCCCCCCCCCCCCCCACACACACACACACAGACTGACTCACACAGACAAGGCTGAGACCACTACGTCGTGTCAATGAGCGCTCTCCTATCTACCCCCCCCCCCCCCCTCCATACACCCTTAAATTCACCCCACTAGCCCTTCAATGCCTAGCATAATACATAATTCTTCATGATAATTTGTTGAAATGATGCACCAATGCATAGCGGGAGAATCATGCTTGGCGATATGACAGTGTAAACCCCCCCCCCCCCCCCCAGGGTCGGTATGATACATAGATACAGCACCGGCGAGTTACTCACCAGAGCTGCATCCATGCATCATGACGGTCACATTAAAGCACCCTGCGGCCCTTTAAGAGTTAGCTCCTTATAATAATTACAGAGATGGACTTGTACAATTCGTGTTCCTGACTTCCACACAAGATGACAAGGACTTCAGATAATTAATCCACCTCCGAAATTGTGCAACTGTAACATGCCTGTAATTATAGATGTATTTAATGTAATTAAAAAGTAAAGATTTGAGTTCTATTGTTCATGGACATCTGTCCTCGTATTCTAGACCCTTTGATAGTGGCTTCTTTCATCAGATTAATTCACTATTGACAAACTTAAACATCGCGGGCTAATCGTTCTTTAATTGTATGGGATTAAGGGTTGTTTTTATTACATGCTCCGTCATCTTTTTGATTTACAATTTCCATTAAATCTCTATTAACCTTTCATAAGTTGATAATTCCGTCCAGCCCGCTTAAAACGGTGCGTCTAACGTTTGCAAACAAGAGGAAATCTGGTCAGAAAATGTGAGTAATTCCGCTGCATTCTTACACCAACTATATCATGGTTCGCATGGTTCAGATATGTAGCGACATACATGGATAGTATATTCCTTATTATTATGGATGGGACTGAATACATGATATCAGTGAAAGATTTTCGAAAGGTTTGAAGGTCCGAGGTTGAAATAGTACATTTTGGTATTTTGGTGGACACATTTAATAAAGGGTGGGAGGGGAATTGCATTTTATCTTTTTGTTGCGACATTGATTTAGGAGGGAACATTTCAGTAAAATGTTGAAAGTTTGAGTGTAAATATGATGTATTCTGGCTTCAGAGTTAGATAGGGCCAGGGAATTTTTTCGTGACCTGACTTTAAAAAGTACCCTGTCAGACTTCGAGAGAAGATTGAAAAAAACAACTATTTCAATTATTTTTAGATAGGGCCAGGTTTGGATAGAAACAACTATGCTTGGGCACTCGAATGTGTTGAACATCAGAACGGCCAAGATCTAGGCTTTAGAAAGGGCCACCTTTAAGCCCATTTAAGAACTTAATTTTACAATTGAAATAATTTGCAAAGGGCGCCACAGTAATAGTGCAGGCCTTGTTACAGCTATTTGAATTTTTTTGGGACACATTTGGAATAAAATAAAGTAACGTTTATGAGCCCCATTGCTCTAGATGAACACGTAGGACACTAACACACAATAGAGACACCCGATCCGTCTCAGGTGACGACACAGGTCAAACTCCGCCAATAAAAGTAGTCCTATCTACCTCCGCCGATAAAAGTAGTCCTATCTCCTTCACTCATCACGTGATGTACGAGATCCCTGCGCGCCGTCAGGTGGGGCGGCGTGACGACTTCCGGGTCAGAGGTCACGTGACCGGGACGCTGATAAAGTCACTCTCCCAGCACAGTCTCCCCCTCTCCCAGCACAGTCTCTGATAACACTCTGCCCCAAGGTACGGCTACATTACAGGAGCTCTTTTGTGGAAGAAGGGAGAAAATGGTGCTGCTTGTCTGCCCTCCTATCCCCACCAAAGAATTTCCCCAGATTATGTTCAATGTTCAACATAAAACTATGACTAATACTTCTGCAACTTTGAACATTTTTTCTTCATACATTTCCTTTAACAATTTGAATTGATTCATAGTTGTAGCAACGAGTATCTTAAAGGTAGTTAAGTTCTCAGGGAAATTCATCAGATTTTGGCCGAGAGGAAGTAGTGCCAGTATAAAGAGATGAGAGAATCTGCTGGGAGATTGCAGCACTGTGTGTGTGGGGGGGGGGGGGGGGGGGGCTGACACGGGCTCCCCCTATAGGTAGTGACGGCAGACTTTTAATAGGCCTTAATAATAGTGTGTGGAGGAGGTGGTTGTCACTGTAGTACTGGGTATTGACGGTAGGGGCCGCCTCTATCTGTGAGGGACAGGGGGGATCTGGGGATTAATAGTCTAAGATAATGTAAAGTCAGTGAGTCTAAGGTTACATGACAGCATATTTGTTAACCTTTTTATTAAATTTGTTTTACTGTAATCTAGTTTATGTCTGCCTATACCTACTTGCCTATTTTCCTACTTGCCACCCTGCCCCCCTGCCACCTGCCTGCCTCCCTTCCCTACCTCACTGTGCCCCTTCCAATTCCCATGATTCTGAATTCTGTTCTTTATGTTTGCTTACTGACCGTGCTCTGGGTCCGATCCTCTTCATGCATCATGACGACCAAGGACATGATACATGAAGGACTAAATAGTTGATAGTTACCTCCTATAAGAACAAGCATACAACCTGGTGAAAATGACAAGTGAGTTTGATCTTGAAGATAACCAGCGCATCTGCTGAGTTCATCTCTGCTGCTAAGATCTCTTCCTAGCGAGTGTTTTTCTCGTAAAAACATAGTTCTCAAGTGCCTCTGATTCATTGATAACACACCTTACACATAGTTCTCTCCGATTTACACATTTTTATGCTGATAATTAGTAAGGGCACGGAGGGTTCAAACACCTATTTGACAGGACGAGTCAATTATTACAAATACTTAACAATTTAAGGGCTGCATGGTGATTTAGTGCGCTATGCTCCTCTGTGATCATGATAAATGCAGCCACGGTGAATAACTCGCCAGGGCTGCATTAAGGCATCATGCCAACAGCACAGGGTTGTTACACTCCCAAAGGGTCGGCATGATGCACTAATACAGCTCCGGCGAGTTACTCACCAGGGCTGCATTGGTGCATCATGACGACAAACGTCATCTTAAATTTAGAGACATGTTTTCCTTAATGGTTAACAAAACGGACTGAATTATATCAATTACGTAACAAAACTAATTGAGCACAGCAGGCCTAACTAGACGCTAATCTCCCCTACTCGCCTCCACCAAAAACACTTATTTATTCCTCTGCACAATTCGAGATAATAGATCCAACTTAAACACAAGTTCACGGCTAATATTTTCCCTAATTCTTTAAGGGCCGCATAATGCTTTAATGCAGTATTACACTTGGTCATCACGATGCATGAATGCAGCCCTGATGAGTAACTCGCTAGTGCTGCATACACGCATCATGCCGACTCAACAGAGTTAATACATTCCCGATATGTCGGCATGATACCTAAATGCAGCCCTGCTAAGTTGCTCACCAAAGCTGCATTCACGTATCATGCCGACAGAGGACACATCACATTTAAGCACTATGTGGTCAGGCTACTATCTCCCTAACTGCTGGTTTGACCCCAGAGTAATGTCAATAATTAGATTCAACCACGACATGCTTAACCTTTCAGTTCTAAAGGTCACACAAGTAAGGCCGGCTAGCCATGCCATTTTAGGCGAAGGGGTTACAATGGGCCTTCTCTACAAACTTTTCTTTTTAAATAAAAAAGGGTTATCTTTGAATCAATCGTCAGATCATCGCTCGGACTTCTAGGTTGTTTTCTATTCAGATGTCAAAACTCGGGACACTTATTTAGAAATAGAGATTCTGGCGGGCTGGGTAATTCTTTAAGAGACGCATCAGTTGGATATGCCCTTTTGTCGTCATGATACCTGAATTCAGGCCCTGGGAGTAATCATGCAATGTATAATACACAATGAAAATTTATCAAGAAGCCTTGAGGCAGTATATCTTCTTTAAAAAGTTGAACCTGAGATAATATTTTGTATATTGACCCTTTAAGGGCTGCAATAGTACATCAATGCATCATACCCTTGGTCGTCATGATGCATGAGCACAGCCCTGGTGAATACCTCATCAGGGCTGGATTCAAGGATCATGCCGACCCTTCAGGAGTGTATCAATTCAGTAGGATCGGCATGATGCTTGAATGCAGGACTGGTGAGTTACTCACCAGTGCTGTATTCATTAATAAATGGCATGATACATTATAGCGCTATGTGCAGCCCTTAAAGGGTTAATGCCCCTGTGGGTACCCTTACCCCTATATGTGTGGCTACTCAGTCTGTGGTGGGGGTAGGCTCTTCTGAAGGTCACAAAGGTCAACGTGAAGGTCACAAAGGTCAACCTGAAGGTCACAAAGGTCAAGGGATTAAAGTGTTGACGTGTGATTGTCAGGTCGAGGCTTGTCTCACAAATTAGGCACAATTACCCTAAAATGGCGGCCAGCCAGTTTTAAAATGAAATAAATGAAATAGTTGAAAAGGGAGGTCATCCAAATAAATACTATACATTGTAAGTGCCTGAGTGAAGATTCTCCTTGTCTATTTATTCATTCACCGTATTTTAATTTTAATTAATCGCAGCAGGCTGAGGATAAAGGTGATCTTTAGGGACAGTAAAAGCTGGTTCTTTGATTTCCTATTAAATGCACCTAGAAACAAAAACCTTAACAGTTGCTTTTCTTTGGTAGTATATATATATATATATATATATATATATATATATATATATATATATATATATATATATATATATATATATATATATATATATATACATATATATATATACATATATATATATTAAATGTATATATATATATATATATATATATATACATTTATATATATATTTATGAATATTTCCACTGCGGGGTGATACATGAATACAGGATTGGCGAGTTACTCACCAGGGCTGCAGTTGTGCAGTGTATCACACCTGTATGGTTGGCATGATGCACGAATGCAGGCCCAGCGAGCTAATCACCATGCCTGCTTTCATGCATCATACCGACAAAGGTCTTACCACATGGCTCTAATGACCATCCTTATCTCTCCTATCTGAACACATTAACGTGTAACCCTCCTCCTTGGCATACTGCTATACTTTGTGTTGTCATAATGCATGGATGCATGTCATTTAAAGATAACATTTGTCGGCACAATGCACCAATGCAGGCCTGGCGAGTTACTCACCAGTCCTGCATCGGTACATCATACCAACCCTTCGGGAATGTCTCAACCCCTTAATCAGGGTCGGCATGGTGTTTGAATGCAGCCCTGGTGAGTAACTCGCCAGTTACTTGCCAGGGCTGCATTCAAACATCATGCCGACCAAGGGCATGAGGCATTAATCCAGTATGTTGCCCTAAAAGGGTTACCGGCTTACTGCTGACATCTCGACACCCTAACACCCTGGTACACGGAGGGTAATGCCCCATTGTAACATTAAAGTAATGTCATTCTGATTGTTAACTGTGCCCAGACTCATAAAGTAAACACACACTGAGTATGCCCCCAGACCATCAACACGCGGCTTTACAGCCTCTACTGGTCTCTATCACCCCCGGCCACGTGCACACTGAATACACTGATATAAAGGAGTTAACCCTTTAAGGACCATAAAATGCCTCAAAGGTTCCTGACAAATTGTCCTCATATTGCCCCATGCAATGCTATGCTGGCCAGCTATTGACTCAACCTGCATTGGTGCATCATGTTAACCCATCAGGAGTGTATTAACCCCACAAAACCAGCATGATGCATGAATGCAATCCTGGTGAAGTATCCATGGCCGAATTCATGCATCTTGACTACAAAATGTCTTGGTCATTAAAGCACTATGCTGCCTTTATAGGGTTATCATCCCTTCCTGCCCCCCCCCCCCCCTCCTAATACACACATTGACACTAACTGTTCTGAGATTTAAGGACCATAAACTGCCTCCAAGGTTCCTATTTACTTCTCGTCATATTGCCCCATGAAATGCAGTGCTCAACCTGCATTGGTGCATCATGCCAACCCATCAGGAGTGTATCAACCCCAAAGAACCTGCATGATGCATGAATGCAGTCCTGGTGAAGTATCCATGGCCGAATTCATGCATCTTGACTACAAAAAGGTCTTGGTCATTAAAGCACTGTGCTGCCTTTACAGGGTTAACCATTGTAACAGAGGGTTATCCTCCCTTCCTGTTCCCACACACCCCTAATACACACATTGAGACTAACTGCCTTTAGGTAAACAGGTTGATACCGTTTTGATACGGCGCTTACTGTATGGATGTTTGTTTAAGGGTCCTTAACATGGCCATAATGGAGGGTTTGGGGATGGAGGAGTGTTGGTGGGGTGTCTAGAGTTGTAAAGGCTGTTACAGTGGCTCTTTAAGAGAGTTAAGAGTAGGGCCACCTTTTTTTGATAACTTGGATTACGGGCTTTTGGCTCCAAATTTTTGGAAGGGCAGAGGCAAAAAAAAAAAAAAAAGCTGTCCTACGGGGGCACCAGATCACAAAATTTCCCGAAGGGCAGAGGCAAAAAAAAAAAAAAAAAAGGCTCTGAAAATCTCATTTCTGGGCAATCTAGTGAAGATATATTGAGAATTATTCCCAATCTGAAAGGCCTCATTTTACTTTTTGCTGGTCTACATGTACTTTTTTTCTTTTTTTTTTGTAAAATTCTCAAAATATCTCGGAGGGGAAAGGTAAAAAAAAACAAAAAAACTTTTTTTTTTTGCAAAATGCCAAAAATCTCGGCGGTGGATCCGTAATCCAAGTTATCAAAATAAAACGGCCTGGTCGTTTAATGTCTTTTGTCGCCATTATGATTGCGGCCCATTGTATTCATGCATCATGGTCATCATGTTGATCCTTAAAGATAGTATTTCAACTAGTACACTTCCCAAGTTTTTTCCTTAAAAGGAATGCCATCGATTCTGATATAGTTTTAGCTGATAAACATTACCTAATATTGCAAGATATTTGTCTATAAATATATAATTTGAGATAGTTAACAATAAAGCCTATTCACCTCACTAACTCAGTCGCTCCCCCAGGTGAGTACAGGGGAAACTAGCCTGGTAGAGAAAGCACTGAGCCATGCAGTACCACAACATAGGCATGTCAGCAAGATTTAGCTGACATGCCATCTTAAATTGGGGTTGATGCACACCAGCGGGTAGTCATGATGCATGAATGCAGCCCAGGTGAGGATAGACTCACCATGGCTGCATTCATGCATTTTGTTAAACAGACAATTATTAAGGATTCTAGAGAAAAATACATGGATGCTTTAGATATCACACAAAGTTCCACTATCGGATTAGAATAGTCCACTTCCACTATTTAAAAAGTCAAGTCAAGTTCCACCATATCCAGAAACGAACTGCCCCCGCAATGAGGGCTAGTTACGGGCCTGTTAAACATCCTTATTGTTAAGGGGTGTAGAAAAAGGAAATGGTATCGCATGTACATACATGCATTGATACATGTGCTGTCAACAACCCATCTCCACCCCCTCCCCTCATATCTAAACACCCACACCATTATACAATGTATACAGACTACAGTCCATGTACCCTCCCCTATCCGCTCCCTAATCGCCCTTCACCATCCCCACTCTACCCGATAAGCCGCACACAAAGCCTAATCACCACCCCTGCTGCATCCCAATCCGCTACTTGGTATTCATACGCCGACAAACGACCCTCACTTCCGGTGCGTCGCGGCAAATGGTTTCTCGCGCCCTGATTGGCTGATCTGCCGCCGCGGACGCTGGAGGTGTCGGGACGGATCGTGTGACGTAAATTAATCATTCTTGACGTATGCCTTAATGAATTTTAATTGCCGATTGGTGGTGGAGGGTGGTGGTGGGCTGGGGCTGGGCATGAATACTGATTGTTTCCCACAGTCTGTGTTCATGACTAAAGGGGGAGTGTTTCTTTGCGCATTCACAGTTATTGTGGTTTTGTTTTTACCACAGTATACTCATTTTAATGTATGAAATAGATGTGTTTTATAGTCTATTTAATTTCTTTATATGTAATGAACAGACCACATAATTAGAAACAACATTGTAGAACTGAATTTAATGAGATATAGGTGAATGGGTAAACCTTTACCTGAAAATTGTGCAAAGCGTTGACACATCACCAGTTACCCATTCTATTGGTGAATAGTGTATAGCCAATTTAATACAAATGCTAACGAGTCGCAGACGAGTGTACTTAGCCGTGACGATACTAGTAAGCCATTATCCTCATTCCTGAGGTCATGCAGTGGTTCAACTGACTTAGGCCACACTATACTAGTGGTGAGTGTTTGTCTCACCTTTCGTACGTATCATACAGTCAGCCTTTTTTTTTTCTTCCATTGCAATGCTATTGGTCCTAAAGTCAAGTCTTGGTCACAGTTGACTATAAAACAACGACGTAGAACCATGACTGAAAGCCCCTGGGTTTAGCACCCCCTGCCCTCAGTCCGACCTGCTCCTCTTCAGCTCTCCCCCACTGGGGGGGGGGGGGGGGGGGGGTTCACTGGCTCTTTGATTGTAGGTACTGACTGCAAAACTACAGCCCCTACTATTTTGTCATTTGACAGCCCCTTGAAAATGTGTATGATTATTACCACCTCCTATTCTTTTTTTTTAATCTGACGACAGCCCAATTCTATATCAATTGTGACAGGCCCTGATTCAGAACTTTCCAGTTATTGACAGCCCTCCCCATTTTTATATTCCTATATTGAGTACCCCCCCCCCCCGGCCCCCATTGTCCTCATTGACCCCCACGTGACACCACGTGACACCACGTGATGGAGGACCTACCCATACATCTTCCTGACAGAAAGAAACACAAACCCCAATGAGCCTCACATACACAGAAAAAAGTACCCAGCGTAATCCACGTTGATCTGGGGCCTTTTCTGGAGGATAATTCAATTCTATCAATCCCGTCTCCCGACAAGCCAAAGATTAACTGTAAAAAAGATCCGCGGAAGGATGGGACCGGAAACCGGGGATGGGAGGGAACTGATCAGAACAGCAATGGGGTCGATTTCCGGAACAGTGATGCCCTGGGATATCCTGGTGATGGTTTCCGTCTTTGGACAATAAACGCTATGAGAGAGATATCATGCAAGAACAATATTCCTGTGCTAAAAGGAATGGCAGAGAGTGATGCACGAAGACCGGGATAAGAGACAGAGACAGAGAGAGAGACAGACAGAGACAGACAGACAGAGACAGAGAGAGACAGAGAGACAGAGAGACAGAGACAGAGAGACAGAGAGACAGAGACAGAGAGACAGAGATAGAGACAGTGACAGAGACAGATAGAGACAGAGAGACAGAGAGACAGAGAGACAGAGACAGACAGAGACAGAGAGAGACAGAGACAGACAGAGACAGACAGAGACAGACAGAGACAGACAGAGACAGACAGAGACAGACAGAGACAGACAGAGACAGACAGAGACAGACCGAGACAGACAGAGACAGACAGAGAAGTAGAGACAAACATAGTAGGTAGATACATAGAGAGACAGAGAGAGACAGAGACAGAGGAGCTAAGTAGAAAGAGGGGCGCCGAGAGATGGAGGAGGGAATCAGGCCGCAGACTGAGAGGGAGATAATGAAGGATGGACCCTCAAAAAAGCATCAGGGTCAAAGGTCACCATAATTCCCGTGCTCTCTATTCATAGACGGTGATTGTTCATATTTGCACCCCCCTCCCTCCTGACCCCCCCCCCCCCCCCCTCCCTCTGACCACACCCCACCCACACAGGGCCCTGAGATAATTGATAAATCATGTCTTATCATGTCCTGACGCCGGGCCGTGTGGATCCCGTCACCCTTGTGTCTGCACCACAAGTCATCAGCCCCCCCCCCTGCCCAAATACACCCCAGGGGGGGGGGTACTCAATGTAGGAATGGGTACCAACTGCGGTAACGACCCCGAAGAGCTGTCACTGTGCGCGTTGGAGCAAGAAAAAAGGGGGGCTGTTAATTAAATAAAAGTAATGAATTAGGGGCTGTGAATGACTGGAAAGAACAAAAATCTGTCAGAATTGAAATAAAAATAATTAACCCTTAAATCTCATCTATGACTTTAGTACTCTATATCATTCCAAAATAACCTCACATTAAATGGAAGAGGGCCTCTAAACAGTGGGCTGTCATCTGATTCCTCAGAAAATAGGGGGCTGTAAAAATAAAACCCCTTTTTATGAGGCTGTCAAATGACCAAATAGAGGGGGGGCTGTAGTTTTGCAGTTTGTATCTATAGCATCAAAGAGTGACTACCCCTGCCCCCCCCCCCCGGGCATTCACCCCCCCCCCCCATCACCCCTCACTTAGATTATCGCCTCCCCCGGCTGGATTTAGGGTAATTAGTCCGCCCATCTCGCTAATCCCCCCGCCCTGCTGCCCACTGGGCCGCGGCGACCCTTAATCCCCGGGGCCGCTGGGCGCTTTAATGCATCATGCCCTTTGGCGTCATGATGCATGAATGCAGCCTTGGCGAGTGATGTGCAAGGGCTGCATTGAAGCATCGTGCAGACTCTATGGGGTTGATACATCCCAAAGGGGTTGGAATGAAGCATGAGTGCAGCCCTGGTGGGCCACTCCCCAGGGCTGCGTGCATCATGACGACAAAGGGCAGAGCACACTAAAGGACTTTGCGGCCCTTAAAGGGTTAAAACCCCAGCCCTGGACCCCACAACCCACACATATGCATAATTATCACGCTTAATTGAATACACAAATTAAGAAAAACTTGTCTGGATTTGGGGCCTAATTAATAACACCCTCCATGACCGGCCGTGACTGCGTCCTCCCTGCGTTCCCCCTGCGTCCCCCCTGGGTGGGCAGGGGTTAGGGGGGTCTCACTAATGAAATATTGTCTTAAATAAAGTGAACCGCCCTATCACTCAGAGCGGGCGGGGTGGCGCCCTCTGGTGGATTAATGCATGAATCACGCGTATTGTGTGTACAGAGGGCGCCTACTGCTATTAGCCACATCCAGATTCATGGGACCTTTTTTCTAATTGCTCACCCTATCACTGGTGATATCCTTTAACCCCTGGTCAGTCTAAAGGTTGCGCTTTATTTAATACACTGAGTGTGAGCTTTAGCCATGATGCATGGATGCAGCCTTGGAGAGTGGGGACGCCAGAGTGGGACTACTATAAATAAAATATTTATATTTAACCAATAATGTATGGCTGACGGGGTCACAAGGGGTTGTATCAGTCAATATCGGCACGAGTGCGTAGCACGAGTGACGATATTGACTGATACAACCCCGAGTGACCCCGTTAGCCATACAATATTAGGTTTATTATACGATTTTTCAACTCAAATGTGCTTATTTACCTTTAAAATGTCCTAATTTCGCCATATTGAATGATATCTAAGTCTTCTTGTACAGAGGGTGCAGTCGCCATGTTGTGGAACTCTTCAGTAGGGGAGGTGAGGAAGAACGAGCTAGGCGCAGGGAGTGGTCATTAATAGGGACCTTTAGCAACCCATGTAAAAGCTTACAAAACGTAGACGTAGCAGTGCTGAAAGGATATGATACGTCTGCGTTTAATGAGCTTTTACGTGGTTGCTAAAGGTCCCTATTTCAAATCCAACATACCCTCAGTGTTAACTTATACGACTCCCACTGAACAGTACTGGGGAAATGAACGTTCACAACTTGAGTGAATCGGGTGAATCTGGGAAGGTGACCATTACTTGGGAAAAACTTGGGAATCCCTCAAGAATTCACCCCGGGAGTTCCTGTGAAGCCGGAAGCAAGTTTTTGACCCAGGAGATACTAGAGACTTTCTGAAGATGTATTCTCATACATTTATCCCCATACTATCATACAATTCACCCAAGGTTGAACTTGGGATATTTCCCAGTTATTACCAAGATTCACCTTTCTTGATGTACTGCCAGTTCTACATCCAATTGACATGTTCTATGGTGAGGGGCATTTCCTGTGCTTTTCTCAGGAAATGGACTTATGCAAAACTAGTGACATGTCCATAAGATTTCCACAAGTCTGGACTCTGGATATTCCCAAGTTATTCTCGAGATTCACCCTTGTTGACATACTCTCAGTTTTCTATGACATTGATATGTTCTATGGTGAGGGGCATTTCTTGTGCATTTCTCATGAAATGGACTTGTGCAAAACTAGTGACATGTCCATAAGATTTCCACAAGTCTAGACTCTGGATATTCCCAAGTAATTCCTGTAATTCACCCTTGTTTTTATAATCTAAGTTTTGTATGACATTGATATGTTCTATGATGAAGGGCATTTCTTGTGAATTTCTCAGGAAA
>CANHQG010000164.1:0-80764 GCA_947462335.1 Harmothoe impar
CCGTATGTCTCTCTGTCTTAAGGTATCTACCTATGGCTCTCTGCCTCTGTCTCTCTCACTATGTTCTCTGTCTGTCTGTCTGTCTGTCTGTCTGTCTGTCTGTCTCTGTCTGTCTGTCTGTCTGTCTCTCTCTCTCTCTCTCTCCTCTCTCTCTCTCTCTCTCTCTCTCTCTGTCTCTCTCTCTCGCTGCATGTCTCTCTGTTCCTCTCTTTCTCACCCCTTCCCCCTCCTAGTAGAAGTGGGTGAGATCAGAGCCGACCAACAGGTGACACAGGACAGGTGAGAGGGCCTGTAAAAACAAGATCACATGCAGATAACGTTGCGAGCTGCTCGTGGGGATCTATACGCCAAGAGATGCTCTTTTTTCTTCAATCGACGAGCTGCTCACTGAATAGACCTAGATAAGAGAGGTGGGAAAAAGAAGAAGGCAGCACTGCTGACGGTGTCGCTTGTATTTACCTTCACCCCTCTCTCTCAGCGGGTTCCTCAGGTGCCAGGGGTGTTTAATATAAGCCGGCCGGAGGGGTTGAGGTAAGGGGCTGGAGGAAATCACCTCCTGCACATAGTGGAGATCTAGGTGCCAGTGCTCCTGGGTCCATCACCTGCCATCATTCAGTACCTTGTTCTTTTTAGCTCCCCCCCTCCCTTAACCCCCCATATCTCTCAACCAGACTGCACCTCGTGTTCTGCTATTGCCTGACAGTCCACAGACCTTGGGGACTGTATCAGCTATAATGTTATCTATAGACTCCCCCTTCTCCATCATCTCGGGTACATACCTTATCACCTAGTCTATTTAGGATGCTGACACTTGCCTGCTGTACAGACTGTATAACATCTCACATTGTGCAGTACAGTAATGCATGCACATTGACTATGAATAGAAGGAGAAGTCGGTGATTTAGAGAAGCAATAAGGTCCACAGGCCTAACACTGCTGATGTTGAGCCTGGATTACCTTATCTAAGCACAACACAACGCCTCACCCCAGACTGGGGCAATGGGCTGCATATTGGTACGATATGGCGCAGGAGGAATTGATAATGACATGGAAAGCGTATAGATACCAGTGTCGGGCGTACCGGGCACGTCCAAGGTGGACCCCGTGGAGTAGTATGTCGTGCTGTCGTCATCTTCGTCGTCGGTTTCGTCTCCAGACGTGCCTTCCTCGTCTGTGGTAATGCTGTCGTCTGCGGCACTGCTGCTATCCCCTTCCTGCTGTTTGTCCATCTTGACTACCGCCACCTTGGCCTGTAGCAGTTACAGGGCACAACGCACCCCCTCACGCTGTGTGTGGTCAGCTGTAAATAGGGCCTCAGGCACCATGTGATAACGACTACAGGTGCCTGTTGGGTACTAGCTCGTGTCTGTGGCCAACACCCTCCTTGAGCAACTCTCTGGGTGGGAAATATCTCACCAGGATCTCGCAGATTCTCGTATAGCCACGCCCCTACGGCGAGAACACGACTAGTGACGCCTGCGCACTGCGGTGGGTTGGGGGCAGCTCCTGCGCTTGCGCCGTCGGGTTCTGCTGCCTGTAACGGCGAGGTGATAGTCCTTTCGCTGGTATCTACCGTACCATACTACCGGGATCCCTACCCTTCCTCCTTCTGTGCCTGCAGCCCTGGAGTATGTGCTTTTTGTCGGACTAGGTTTCCTGGGAGGCGAGATAAAATGTTGGTAATAACTGCTGCGAGCCTGGTCGGCAGCCGACTTTTAGACCGACTTCCTGGCTGATTCAGGGCGTGTAAACAGTGTCGCCTACCACGCCTCTGGGTACTTAGTCCCCGCCCCCTATTACATGTACACCACGCCCCCAACTAACACCTTCACATTCTCAAACACTCAACACTCAATTATGCATTCCATTCCCCCTACCTGTCTTCTTCTCTCTGTCTTCTGTCTCTCCGCCTCCCTCTTTCTCCCTTTCTGTCTCTCTCTGTGTCTATCTCTGTCTCCCTGTGTATGTCGATCTGTCTTTCTTTCCCTCTCTCCGTTTCGCTGTCTCTCCATCTCTCCGTCACTCTGTCTGTCTGTCTCCCTCTCAGGCCTCTGTCTGTCTGTCCCAAAATGCACAGGTTGTTATGTGTCTAGACTCCTATACATTTGTACCTCTACTACCTCGACTAGCCTTCTCCTCAATGTTGTCCCAGCGTCTGTCGGCTTAATGGCATGGGGGTAGAGGTAAACTCTTCACCTATGGCGCGAGGGAAGGCAGAAAACAAGTCGCCTTCGTGAATTGGATATGTCTGCACTCATCTGGCATAACGAAATCGAAGCCATAACCTGAACGACACCAGCGCTCTTCCCCTATAGCACACCCGCCCCACACCTCACCTCTAATCGTGATTTAGGACGTTTGGCAGGCGCCATCCTACTTGACTCTTGAGAGGGCAAATTGTTACCATAACGTAAATTCATACCGTCCTGACATGTATATGTTATCCAATTATCAAAGTAATGAAGACAACTGGAGTTTTTATGTGCATGCATTTATGCATTTGGTGCATGGTGCTATACAATTACTAAGATGGTTAAGATGGCTGGTAGTTGGGTACTTATACATGGTTGAAGACTACAGTTAATATGGTGGGATGGCTGTGGGGAAAGTGCTGTGAGTTGAGTTTAATTGCTTTATTTGAGCTGGTCAATAGCGAAGCAATCAGAGTGGGGAAGGCACGATCATAGAAATAAGCTCTTGTCATTTGGGATATTGAGAGATTGTGAGACTAAATGTATAGCCACATATCATATCCTCAACGATGGCTTCTGTTACCCTATTGCTTTTCAAGTGGCTTTACAAGTGGCTTCATAAGTGGCTTTGCAAGTGGCTTCGCAAGTGGCTTCGCATGTAGGTTTGCAAGTGGCTTTGCAAGTTACTTCACAAATGGCTTTGCAAGTGGCTTCCCAAATGGCTTCCCAAGTGGCTTCAGTTTGACTCAACATGCAGATACCATCCAGAGATCCAGTGATCACGTGAGTCAGACTGGATTCAGAAGTGTCTTCTACTACACCAGAACTTAGATGTATAATGTTCTTAACTTGAAATTTCCAGTGGCTTCAAAATTGGCTTCTCTAGATAACGCCCATAACTTTTCAGGACGATGTTCTTCAATCACTTTGCACTGACTGAAATATATCCCGACAGTTTCAATAATGACATAAGTTATAACACTTCAAATATAACATCAGCAGTAAGCACTCTATGGTTTTACAAGTGGCTTCTACAGTGGCTTCAACTCAACCTCAGTAGTAATGGTTACCTACACCACTTCATACAATTGCATCTCCAGCAGCAAACACTCCCTAAGATCAATAGTTGTGTGTACTACATTAGGATAATGGTGGAAACTGAGCTTTCCCACGTATAATTATGACAGATAATTCAAATTACCATAATATGCGTAAAGTAGCCTCGGTATACTACATAACTTCACGGCAGATTCAGCCAGGGTATCTCCATGGTTGTACGTGATTTCATAGGGGGTTCTTCTACCCAGTATAACTTCGAAACATGCAACAATATCTCAAATCTAATAGAAGTTACTTTGTAAGTCTCTACAAAGAGGGTTCTCTACATAACTGTTCAATGATGGCTTCAAAGGGAATTACTTCATAGCTTCAATCGTTGCTGTTTTAACATCCTTGCTACAAGTATTATTTCCAAAGGAACTAAAAATGTTGAGCATTCCAGTGGCTCAGTTATAAGCCATATGATGAGAGGCCACATCATGGCTTCGCAGAGACAGCTGCTATAATTATGTTGGCGTACATGTGAAAGTCCTTATGTCCATGCATTTGGACGCATGACGCCAACATGCAGCATAGGATATACATTTCCATGGAGCCCTGCCTTGTAGGGTTTCCTTAATGGTAATGGCAATGTATGCTAGATGGGCAGAATACCCAGCTAGTTCAGTGTGATTAGAGTATTTTCTACAGAAAGGCCTTGCAAGCTTATATTCATGGCTGACTGGTGAACAGCAGGATTACATTTAGAGATAACGCCTATCTCATGATGTGTAGAAACATAGTAAAATTACTGAAATAGTGTTGAAAATGTAATGGTCAGCATTGCTTATATTCATGGCTGACTGGTGAACAGCAGGATTACATTTAGAGATAACGCCTATCTCATGATGTGTAGAAACATAGTAAAATTACTGAAATAGTGTTGAAAATGTAATGGTCAGCATTGCTGTGTATGTGTCGTTGGATAAGCTGGAGACTGTACTTCGTTTTTACTGGAGACTATACATGTCATATGCTGTAAGAAAATAGCAAGATTGTGGCAATTACAAATGTCAAGCTTCGAATTCTGAAATCGGTAGCAAATCTATTTTAGTCTACACAGGCTACTTTCAATAATAACATATCTTTTCCGCAATAATAGTTTATTGCAGGAAAAAGTGTTTCAATGTCAACACATTAGCAGAATTCTGGCAAACATGATGTTTCCCTGTACAACCCAGTGCAATTGAGTCCCGCGTATCTCAGAGCATATTGCACATATCAACGGGTAAAAACGCCTGGAGGACTGCCAGAGAGGGTAGGTCCCCTACCCCACTTTTGAGGTACGCACCCACAAGTACATCTGACACATGGTTTAGTAAACCCATCAGATGCCAATGCACTATAATCATGGTCTACCGTTTACAAAAAGATGTTATAAATTCAAATTTTGTACTATTCGTATTTATTCTATAGATGTTCCCACTATATATGGGACTCAAACTTTAAGTTTCCCCTGTATGTTTTAAAGAGTAATTGATAACTTTGCAACCCCTCAACCTACAATAGTGATCAAGGTATCAGGTTAAAGCTAAGGTGAAAAGCTAAATAATTCAGGCATTGTCACCCCATATTTTGAAAATCATGTGACCGGTTGCCATGGTAACCATGACAATTTTTTCTAAAATTTGGATTTTTTGTCTACCTTTCATCACTCTGACTGCCATTACAGGATAACTCATCACAGTGTGCACATGGGAAGTTCACAGATTGGGTAAAACTAAATTCCACTTCTTTTGAGCCTATTTAGATAACTCTAGCACCTTTGCTTTGGAAATTACGAACCTCTAAACAGATTCTCAGAATGAGGCAAAACAAGCTTTATGCCTGCCATTAGACAGAATATGTGAGGATCTCTTGAACTATTATGCTCAGAGACCCGATATTAGGTGCAAACCCAAGCTTGTAATTGGAGCTACAATCCTAAAGGGGTGGGGGGACTAATGGGGAGGCTAGTAGGGTCTTGTATTGGCAGCCAAAATAAAGTTTTTGTCATCCCACTGTGTTCTATTATAGGGAATCTGACCATTGGGTCTATGAAACAGGCTTTCAAGAGTTAAGTAGTGCCTTCTTGCAAAAAGTGCCAAAAGATGGGTAACTAATCGTTACATTTTGCCTCCTAACTCAACCAATATTAGCTTGTTTTCTCAACTTGAAACAGTTTTGGAAAGCCAAGACAGTCTTCTTACTTAAGATATATAATTGAAAGCTCTACGTCTGATGCTAATAGTCTTAATAGTCTGTCTGGGGCACATATGATGCTTCAGAAAGTTACAAATCTGACAGCATAATAGGCCTGTGCAGGTCAAAATACCCCTATTTTAGGCTGTTCCATCCCCATTTTAGGATGTTCCAATCACCCACTTAGCTATAAAAATCAGAATTTGTCCACATTTTTAATCAATTATGCTTAGGAATGATGTGCAGGGCTTCTACTGTATGATCAAAAATTAAATGACTGGCAAAAACTCATCCAAACTGATAATTCACTTCAGTGAATACACCTTGATTGTTGAGTCCCATATATGGTGGGAACATCTATAGTATACCCACCTGTGCTTGACATTGAAGATATTTTCCGTCCTTTTTGTCTATGTATTTCTGTTTATTACAGTAAAGGTGAATGCTGGGCACGGTTAGCCTACTGTGCCTATATATTGCAAAATGGGTGTATGGAAAATATTGAATTAAATCACTCTTTTAGCTTCTCTTCTCTTTAGGAAAACACACACAAAAACGGGAATAACTCTATTAAACTCTGTAGACTATAACTCTCAACGTATCGACGACCGACTGCTATCGTTATTAGCTAATCAAATCACCCGGTGAATCTATTAGCATTGAATTGCAGTGTCAGATTAAACAGTTAACATTTTATCAGAATGTCTCACGAATTAGCCCTATGACACTACATCCGGAGCTTTGGATTCAAGCAGGTACCATGGTTTGCCAACAACACGCTGCATTCCGAGATCTGAGCCAGCCTCTCACAGGTTCTGCTTGTGTCAGGGTAACTGGTCATTATATTCAGTCTTATCCCTAGAGCATCATATTATACTTATATCATACACACTTAGGCCTATCAATATCTAGGCCCTATAGCGATAATTCTGCGCGGCCATCTTGGTTCTTTCCATGGAATTTCTCGTGAGATTTATCTTGTACAGACTCACTTACACCATCCAGACAAATCTACCATTCCTGACATAAATAAAAGCCTCTGCAATGTATAGGTTATATAAATGAACTTCTGGAAGCAATGTTTAAAAGGTAGATATAGAATGTACACTAGTGCAGAAATACAGATTTATGGCATTATGTGTAAAATGTGAGATAGGTATGAATGGAACATAGGCCTATGGGGTCAGTTCCTCCCTCTTCACTCTCCCATTCTCTGCCGACCTGCGGGCCCTATACCCCCTACAACTTACAAGGCAACCCATCAACGGTCTCAACATTTAGCCCTCCCTAGAGGCACATCTACAATTTGCCAATACCCGGAAGCCTTCATAAATCACCATAAACTCAGAGGGTTCCGACCCGTTTACCTCGTTCTCAGCAGGATCCTCAAAACCGGCCATCTTGGATTGTTGCACTTGACTTCCGGGAGGCTTCCAGTACTCGCGGGGTAGGCTGGGAACGCCTCAGTTCTCCCGGCAGTGTTCCCCCCAGGGACACCTGCGGTCCCAGCGGCAGCTTCAGAACGAGGCTGGATCGCCAGGTGGGCGATAATACCAGGTAGCTTGGAGGGTGGGCGATGATAGGTGAATCTGACCGCGGGTGTGTTATCCCCGGGTGGGTAAAGGTTAAAGGGCAGCGGGGCAGGCACCAACAGGTGCTCCCACTGCGGGGGATGCCCGTCAGTCCTCCAGGGGCGCTACTAACACTTTGCCTCCCCTTCCTACCTATACTCAGGGAGCTGTTTTACTGGAGGAGGTCGCTAAGTCCACTCTACTATAGCCTTTAATAAATTGATCTAAGTGCCATTTTCTCGTCGGTTGCCGTCAGTTTATAGATACCATCGGATTCTTTCTGATACATTGGGGGAAAAGAATACACAATGCATTAAAAGATTTTTTACCGATATAGAATTCGTCCAGCAATTTACAAACGATTCCCAAAAACCATTTTCCACATATTGAAGGGGAGATGAATTTTATTTTAATATCTGCTTCAGAATTGTTCATCGTATTCCCCAGTTAACAGTCTCGTCCGACCCTCTACTGGCCTTGCCAATGAGCTGATTGGCTCTCTTAGATGCCTCGAGGATCTTGGCCTCCGCCACAACGTCACTCAGGGTCTTCTTTGTGTTGTTGGCTTTGACATGGCATTTTTAGTAGATCGGCCCGTATGTCACTGTTCCGCAGCCCGAAGATAAATTTGTCACAAATCATCTCATCTGTCAAGGCATCATAGCCACAAAAGGCTGCAGTCACGTCGTACATGGGTCTCCCAGTCTTGTATAGACTCATGAGCACTTTGTGTGGCCAACCAGAAGGTGAATCTGTCCGTCAATAGCGAGGAAGTGGCCGTGCCGGAGTAATGTATTCTGAGCCGGTCCATCCAGACCCACGGCTTTGCCTTGTCCGCAACCAGAATCTGGGGTTCTATGCTGTATCGGATTACCGATCTGGTGCAATTAGGCCTACACTATTATCTCCACTTCCAGACAGTCTGAATGAGAATTGAAGGTGATACCCACCTGTGACTTGCTGGTGACTCTGGCTCTTGACAGCTCCTGTGTTTGAAACTGACCACACTTCTGACACCAAATTGGAGCATACAAGCTGTGAGTCAGAGTGATGTTATACTTCTTTATTATCAGTTGAGTTACCAGTAGATCTACATCAATACATGTTGTGACACTGTCTGCCATGTGCGCTCTAGTCCGCCATCTTGGATTCTGGTGTCACATGCAATGCGCCCCCCAACAATATTAGTGAAATGAAAGCTTTAACCTAAGCGGAGCAAAGGGACCATACCTTCATCATGGGGACGATGTTTTGTGAATATGTTGTGACCTATAGACCTATGATTGTCCTCTTTCAAGAGAAAGTAGGACCTAAAGCCTTTCCAAACACGCTGAATGTCGGCAATAATTGACCACATGGTTACATTTGAGTGGAAGGTGCTGAATAGCATCCATAAAAAGTGCTATGGTTCAACATACAAAACATTTGGTGCTGATAATATGGTCGATACTGCCACTTTCTGACTAATAGATACAAGTAGTGAAACACTCCCCACGGCCCAAGCCTTCCTTCCATGGCCGAGATAGGAAGGTCCAGGAGGTACATCTAAATATTTCGATGTTAAGTCGAATCAGCTATACAGGGCTTTGATACATGTTAACCATGTCAGTTCAACAGTATGGCATAGCTCGGTGTCATATGCCCCTCCTTGCACATACTTTAGCTTTGAATGGGGATTGAGCATGTCATAAAGATGAATAGAATTTCCTAACCTAAAAATAAATGGGTTGTACCCCTTGGTATGTAGTACCGGTATTAGTCCTGCAGCTTTGTGATTTAACCCTAAATATTTGAAGTTGAACTTGGGAATAGTAGGCTATGCCTCAAATGTGTTAGTACACCCAATCATATCATTATTCAGCATATCCCAGTGGGCACAAAATTCTGCCCAACGTTGATTACACATTGATCCAACCTTAAATCAACATTGACAACCATTTATCAATGTTGATTCAATGTTCGGTGCCCACTGGGATTGAACTATTCCCTATATGACCCTACTGAAATAGGTTCATTCTGCCATTCGCCAAATACAGCATATTACAATTTGTACTCTCTAAATCTTTGTTCGGCTGAATACTGGGAAATCCATAGGACTGATTCGGGCTAAGTCAGAAGGAGTTGGGAGGGGCGACTGCTGTAAATAAGAAAGTGATAATGTATATTGTGTTTCCTAATTTATGAATCCTCAAAGCATTATGTGCCCCTACATGGGTCCCTACAATTTTGGCCGTGTCGCCATGTCGATTTTTAGCAAAAGGGCCGTGTCACTGTGTCGATTTTTATGTATATAGAACATACTAGGACCTTATAAAGATGTCTGAGTCCGTCGATTTTTACAAGTGCCGTGTCGCCCGTGTCGATTTTTAAAAGGGTCGTGTCGCCGTGTCGCCCGTGTCGATTTTTAACCCAAATAGAGGCACCATTATGGGACGTCATGCTCGTTTCAATTATTCTGCCATGCATGAGTGACATGATAACTTTGGTGGCACTGTTGAACTATCGCCAGCTACACGATATAATTGTGGATGTAAAAATGTGATACAAAAACCCCACTCAGTAGCTGGACATTTGAAATACAGCAAAGTTGCAATTCTTTGAAAATAGTCATGGTGTAGACATTCCCACGGTGTACATATAGAGTAATTCTCCTGCCAAAGTTATAATCCGTCATGAAGTATACCTCTCCGATGTCTCATCATTGTGAAGGGTATTTTCCGCAGTAGTAGAAAGATGACTTCATTGTGATAGTCTGGATATTATAATTACCTCCCACCCAGTGGGACCATCCGACAGCTCCGTGATCTAGTATAATCAGATAACCCCATACACACTAATACCCCCTCTATACCTACCTGTACACAGCTGGGAACACCTGTTAGCAATGTGGAACCCACCTGTATTTCCCTGCTGTGGGTATAGAGCCCCCTCCAGGGCGGCCATGTCGTGACCCTGGGTATAGGCACCGGCCGACCCCTGACCCAACCCGATATAAATCCGGAATAACAGCGTCCAGATCTGCTGTTGCTGCACTGGGCCACCTACTAGTGGGGACTGCAATCTACAGGCAATGTTTAAGGAACATATACAGTAACCCTCACAGCAGCGGCCCAGGCAGTGGAGGGAGAGTTGGCTGGGCCCTGTACATGAGAATTGACTAATATTGAAATTCCGGTAGGGTATACTGTACATCGCTGGTCTGACCGCTGGCCCAGTAATGACCCAGGATTGTAGAAGGTGATACTGATTTCATGTTTTCATATTCCAATATTGTAACATTATTCCATGGATGGAACTTAAACAGTGTAACTGAACTTCAACTAATAATATACTAAAGATATATTGAAGTTCTTGTATATGACAACGTTCTTGTCAAATGAAAAGCGGTAATTTTCAGATGATATTGTGGGCTCATCATATTATGCTTTCTTATATTGGACTTCCACAGCAATCATCAATATTGGCCAAATATCATTACATAATGTGTATAATTGGCATACTATAAGCATTGTGTGCAGTAATCTAGAGTCATAGTGTGGTTCTCATTTAAATTATTGGATGATCTATAAGCATACGACCCGCCACTCTATGCAGGTACTTAAATGTGTGAAAATATGCTAAAGACATCGTTGTCAAGTATCATCAGTTCAGAAAAAAGCCATTCCTGTCTTTGCAATCCATCTCAATCTCTGCCCCAAAAGGATTAGAAATCATACAAACTGTTTTACTGTCTTTTTTGGAGTTCAATTACTTCTTTACCCACACAAAAGCTGTCTTAACTTAAATATTGACATATTTTTTGGTTGTTTAGAAAATTCTGTATAATATTATATTGTATTGCATTCATAAGGTCATATTTGTGACCTGATTTGATGGCAACAACAGAGGTCTGCCCTTTGAAACCTCTTCAGACAATGTCTAATCCCCCTGGTGTAGGTTACATAGCCAACATTGGGCCAATGTAGTTATATCTGATGTTGGTCCAACATCACAAATAAATGTTATGACCAAAAGATGTTCCAACACTGGGCTACCATGAGGTCTAAATCGGCATCTGTAACCATGGGCCAATGGTCAAGACAGAGATCAGAAATCCATTTGATGTTGGACCAATAGTGCACATTTTTGAAAACTTGCCAAACATCAGATTTTGTATGTTGAACCAATGTCTGTATTAACCACAATGGTCCATGGTTGGTACAACGATTGCGGGGGTGTCAATTTTGTTGTGGAGTCATCTTCATTTATCTCCCACGGGACAGCAGTCACAGCCTGGTGGACTCCATAGAGTGATATATGAGAATATGAATTTAAGACCAATGAAATAATCCCCTGACATTCACTCAGTAATTGAGCAATTCATAGGAGGGGGTCTAGTCTACATGTCGTGATAGTTGTTTTCAGTGTTCATGCAACCATGGGTGGAATGCAGTACATAGTCACTTTATATACATGATACAGCAGCATTCACTGAATGTATAGACCTGCAGGGGGTCAATGGGAGCATGATTGTCCTAAATTTCATATCGTGATTCTTCAAACGATCGTGATAGCTGGTAATGATTAGTGCATGCTTATCTCGCCTATTCCAGTTTAAGAAATGGCCGCGCACACTAGGGGACGTTCAGCATCAGTATGTACATGACTGTTCTCCAGTCTATGCTCTCGGTGTAGGATCACGTGTATAGATGCAGGTGTTGGGGTGCCTGGAGGGGTTGGGTGGGGTGAGAGGGTCGGAGGTGATGTGAGTTAGTGGCACTTAGAGCACCACTTGTACCGTTATAGGTAGATCTAACCTATAAGTGTCAAAGGTCCGCCCCAGATCACAGTTAGCACCTTTGCATGTATCTAGATGGGGTTATGTAGTGGGATAAGTGTAAATTTAACGGCACTGATGATGCATGAACCATTCCTGTAGAGATTTAGGTTTTGTGGTTGTCATCTTACAATCCTACAATGCATTGTATCCATGTCTACACTGTAACTACTAGGTGTAGGTACACAGTAGAATCTACTGTGTGTTTACAGTAGAATCTACTGTAGAATGGATTTACAGTAGAATCTACTGTAGATTTACAGTAGATTCTACTGTGTACCTACACGCAACTGTACACCTACGATATTTATCTATTGTACACCTACAAAAATGGCAACCAACTTTTTACAGTATATATTGTATGCAAAGGATGAACCATCATCATTCAACAACCTAAATATGGTGAAACATGCATAGACATGGGTGTCAAGTATCATCAGGAAAAGTTTACATCTAATGGAATTAATGCAATGCACTCATAGCTCTTTTCTATCCATCCAGTATAACTTGCTCAAATTCCCAAATGAATAAAGGTCTGATGAAATACTGTTTAGGTCGTAGATTATATACAACTCTATATGCCTCCCATGCCATTGGGATGTATGTCCCTGGGACAATATTTTACATAGTGGAGGTTCATTGGTCCATGATAGAGGCAGTGTACCAATGCAATGGACCCACCTCTTTTGACCACAACCTAACGGGTTGAAACATGCCGAAGACGTAATACCACATCCAAGGTGTTAACCAAGTCAAACATAGTCACCAAGTTGAAAGGAGGTTTGGAGCACAGGTTTGGAGCACAGATTTTGACAAGACCTCAGCTTGGTGAGTGAGGAGATGCCACTAATGCATACCCTGTGGCCTGTTGTGGAACTGCTGGTATATAGAGTCTATCGTCTATGGCTAGCTGTGGACTTTTAGTTGCATACCATCATATGATACCCTGTATAGCCTCCTCACTCATCAAGCTGAGGTCTTGTTAAAACCTGTGGTTTGAAGCTACTCCATTGGACATCCTAGGAAAAGAGTCAGATTTCTTCTAGAATGTACAAGTGTTGACAAACAACACCCTGTGTAACTGTAATCTTGGTACACATTTTGATATTTGACCTTGAAAATGGTGGCCTTGAACTTAGCCCAAAGCTAGCAGGGATCGTAGACCTATTTTCGTTTGGGCACTCCCACCGGATATTAAACAGCTAGCTCATTTTTCTTTCTTGATGTACCCTATTTATCTAGATTTAATTGTATTGGAGTTTTCATGTGACCTTGACCTTTGACCTCAGATTACACAAAGATGGCTACCACCCTCCTGTATGGGGGAGGGGGGCCAGATGTCTTCTCAGTTGTACATTTCATGAATGTCAATAAACTATTAAACCAGGTAGAACTCTAGTTTTGGCCAATATTTAGATCTTTGACCTTGATGACAAGTTGTAGATCTACTTTAGTTGAACACACCTACCAAATAGTTAACACCCAGCTCATTGTCCCTCATAAATATGACAATTCATTGATATTTTATCATGATTTGGTTTTCCTGTGACATTGACCTTTGACCTCATATCAAACAAAGATGGCTACCACAATAATGTATAAAGGGCTAAATCAGCATCTTGTATATGGGGACTCCTAGCAAAGATGTATGTTCAATGAATATGGACAAGCTATACATCAGGTAGAACTCTAATTTTGGCTAATATTTTGATGTTTGACCTTGAGAAATATGACCTTGACCTTGACCCAAGTTCATCATACTAGCAGGAATTGTAGAGCTACTCTAGTTGGACACTGCCACCAAATATAAAACAGCTAGCTCATTTTTCAACTTAAATATACCAAATTCATTGATTTTTATTGTAATCAGGTTTTTGTATCACCTTGACCTTTGACCTCAAATTACACAAAGATGGTTACCACACTACTGTATAAAGGGTCAAATTAGAATCTTGTCTAAGGGGACTCTTACAAAACAAGCCAGATTTCTTCTAAGATGTATATTTAACGAATACGGACAAACTATATCAGGTAAAACTCTGATTTGGGCTAATATTTGGATGTTTGACCTTGAAAAAGATGACCTTGACCTTGAGCCAAGGTCATCCTACTAGCAGGAACTAAAGACCTATTTTAGTTGTACATGTCCACCAAATATCTAAGAGCCAGCTCTTTTTTTCTTCTAATTATACACCATTTATTAGATTTTTTTGGGAAATTAGGTTTTTGGCATGACCTTGACCTTTGACCCCTGAGAAAAATGTCTGCCCCTCACTTTTTTTCTTAGGATTTTTTTTCTGATATAGATATATGTCTAAGGATTCAGAAAAACCATGGTACGAAACTATTGCAATTTGTTTTGGGTTTACCCCCATATGGCAGTCAATTGACTGGACTAACGTTGCTGTCACGTATCTTCAGTTTAGAAACCAACATTTCTGTCTTTGAACTGGCAGTAAAAGAGATTATACAAACGGTTATAATATTATTTAGGCCTTGATCATATTTCACTACCCATAAAAATGTGAATTCATCTGACTTTAGACATATGTTTCAAAAAGACCACCACGTGAATCAAAATGGCAATTAAAACAATAGTCTTCCTGCCAATGACTCGGCGGTTACATAGCCAGCATTGGGCCAATGTAGTTAGAGTAAAGTACCCCTATTCCGGACAGTTAGTGATTATCTTCAGATTTCTTCCCAATGGATCAACTGTTTACTCCCAAACCTTGACATAATGAAAACATGTATGTTTTATTACATGTGTCAAATGGGCTTTCCCACAGATCCATTATTTCTAGGAAATATTCGAACCTCTAAAAATGTCATAAAGGCACCTAATTCCGGACACAGGGTCCTGATTCCGGACAGTCAAACGGTTCATGATATATCATGCAAAAATATGCAATTTTAATTATTCCTATTTGTCATTTGATATTTGTCAAGACAAACCCCCTCAAGTTTCATAAACAAATAGTGATATCACCGCACATATCTAGGCAGGGAGCCTCAATACTGCCACTTATGCTTTTTCATGAAAGGTACAGCCTCCCCATGCAGTCGTCCTCATTCCTGCAGTATTGTAATCTGATATTGATGCATAAATGTATGGATATACTGGGTAGACATGATATGGATATATTTTAAATTGTACAACATAATTAGGACAGGCATTATTCAATAACCAGCAGGTGTCCGGAACTATGCACCCCTCAGAGAAATCTGCCTTAACTATATACATTGATATTTATCAATGTATATGCTATATATTTATCAAATAACTTAGACTTTCAAGTAATCAATTGTCAATATAAAGATATGGTTTGCAGTTTAGCATGCAAATATTGATTTAAAGTGCTGGTATTAGCATTTCAGAATTGGTATAGAGCTTAACCAGTGCACTAGTCCTTAACACTTCCAGCAGCCTTCCATCACCTACGATATTGCAAATGCATTTATATTTGGGATTCCTCCTTACAGAATGTTTTAAATGTATTGATTATGGACGGAAACATGTATATCTTTCATTTTATGCTATCATAAGAATTCTTTGTCACGAAAAACCAACCTGGTTTTATTGATGCGCGCGGTGATGAGAAACCATTTTATTTTTTTGAGTGGCCTAAGGTTGGTCAATTTCACAAGTGTGTCAATCATTGCCAACATTGGCCCAATGTATCCTTGCTACCTGTGATACAGTAATGTATACATGTATGTATGAATTAATACAGTTGTTTCCATAAAACGTTTTTTAAATTTTCTTATTAACATTCATCGGCTTGCAAGGGAGATGTTCTTCGTTAAAAAAACGTTTATTTCCTAAGTCTGCCTCCATTTTCATACCTTATGTGCGGGATCAATGATGACGGGGATTTCATGTTTTGCGAGCAACCCGAATTACAGTGATATAATTATGTGAAAACTTCAGAAGCCACACCCCCCCCCCCCCCGGAGAACCCAAAGTATATAATCTGAATTAGTCTAACATGTGTCGGCACTGTGAGTACAGCTAACGGATATATTTATTCATAAACTTGATATAAAACTATAAGTGTAAAATACTTTTCAGACAAAGGAATCATATTTCCACTGCAGGAGCAGTTGATGTATAGCTAAAACACCTCTTCCTCATCATTCCTGTTTGCACTCTCATTTGTACAGGTGAAAAAACAGGTAGAAGCAGATAGCCTTCATTTTTGCTGATCTTGGAGATTAACAACAGTGTTATGAAATCTGATTCCCTCCCTCCTCCACCTCCCCAAAAATAGATAAATAAGTAAACACAAGAATACTGATCCCCGCAACTGAACCCCAACAAAAAGTATGTTCTTGTATATAGCATGGAATTAGATTGCCTCTTCTCAACAAGGGTATGAGTTACAGTTTCTTGTCTGGGTGTGTTTGTCCTAACACCCTTCAAGCATTGCTTTATTACAGCCAGGTGAAAATACTTACTTGCCCACACTGCTCCAGCAGTAAGTCATACCTGAGAACAGGTGTTCTCCTAGTCAGAAACATACTATATCTTAGTTAGGTCCATACCCACTATAATGACAACTGAGGGGTCAGTCAAGTGTAGTGTTGTGTGGAATTACTCTTTAGAGGGGCTTCCTTTTGTATGTCCTCTATATCTATATCTGTCTCTTTTTATATGCCTTTATCACTCCCTCTTTGTTTCCTTCTGCCAAACCTTCTCTCTGTCACTGTTTCTGTTACTGTACCTTCTTTATATTTAATTTTGAGATATTAATTTGTGCTATAAATTTGTAGGTGAACATTTCATTTTAACCTCAATAACTAAACTGGGACTTAGACCTATTAATATCCCCCTATATCTATCTATTCAATATTATTTATAGCTAACATGGTCCTCCATGAGCAGCACTTCAAGCAGTGTATGTCACGTCATGGAGAAGGTTTTGTCCCAATGTATATCAAGCTGTGTTCAATTAAAGATTTTGATGGCCAGATCTCCGTTTGTTATATTTGAGTAAAGATATTTGATTTTGGCTAGATCTATTAATCTGATGTTGCTACAGGTGTCGTACATTTACATGAAATACATTATGTATTAATAGAGATTTAGTGATCCGGAACTTAGTCTGTAGTGGATATCCCAGGTTAGTTATAAGGACATTGGTCAGGCATGACCAAATGCTATTCAAAAATCACTGAGGCGAAACAGCGAAACAACTAATGTCTTACTCAAAAGGACTTAGCCTGATACTCATTAAATGGATAAGACTAAGGTGCCTTGGTCAGTGCTGACCAACCTGCCAGTATTAACTAACATAGGTTTGTCGTATAGGGAGCCAAAAAAAGACTAAGGCAGTTGGTCAGTACTGACTAAATTTCTAGCATAAAGAATATAAGTGCATGTTGGTTCAGCAGTGTGCTTTAGCATGAAGTATTGAAGTATTGAAAGCTTTATTGATCACATCTCCTCAGTGAGGAGTTTCTCAATGAACATATCATGAGATGGTACAGAGCTGATGAATCGTAGAAATATGGACATATATTTTAGGGCATATAATCAGTTCACACAGCTTCTCAAGTACGATACCTCAAAGGAGTATTTTGTGGAGATGAGATGAGGGGGAATGGAGGGAAGTAGTGATCTAATTTTTATTATCCAGTAGTAAGGGTGATAGCGTGAGATTCAACTATTCAAATCAATTTCAATTTACAAAGTATTTATAAATTATGCTATTTCAAAAGATATAGAAGTATAAATACGGACACATTTGATTTTCGTTGCATTAGTATAAAGCAGCATGTGTTGATGTAGGCATCCCTCTATTGGCACCTATATAGCAGTATCATGTCTATTTATGCAGTATAGATATATTACATTAAATGATAGTGATATTAATGCTTTTATTGACCCCTTATATAGATCAAAGATACATAACACAGAGATTATTCTTGCAAATGCTGTAATGTGTAGAGTTCTCCAAATTCAATACATATGGTGTAGGTGCTGCTAATACGCGAGTTAAGCTCATATGTAAGAATTTACGGTAGTTGTAAGGCAGTTCCAGTATCCGACTCCCTTTTTCTATATTTGAGAACCTACACCACTGTTTATACAACAGTATGCATCTATCATATGTCCCTATTTCTCTAGGTTCTAGCAGCATCACACTTTTTCACACTTTCCAACCACACTTGGGAAAAACTACAAAATGAACCTGAGAGTTCTGCAATGTTTTGTTATTTCTGAAAATATGATTCTTAGTAAAAAGGCAACCTTCATGGTTTTCTTTTCCTTAAAAACATAGAGGGTCTTGCTTGAGGCAATGTCTCTGCTTGAGGCAATTTGTCCAGGAGGGGGAAGTAGCATGTGCCATCAGGGTAGGTGGGGAAATAGTACTGGAGAGGCCGTGCAGGCTACATGTACAGAAACAGGGCTGAGGGAGAAAAAGATACATTGTACCATTATGTATGGAATGTAAGCTGGGTATGGGACGCCTGTAACTTGTATCCCTATACACACTGATGAGAGCCTTCCCCTGTGGCTAACCCATGGTTATAGTTGTTACCATTGTATAGTGTGCCTATATCTGATTGTGGTACATATATCTCCTTGCAGAGCGTAGATGAGTAAAATGTGTTCCTTTAATGTGACCCTCAATGTGATCATCTGCTTTTCAGTTACCTGTAGTTTTAAAAATCGTATTCTATGCTGTTGGTTGAAGACAAAGCGTGCTTTCCCTCATTCAATGCTTCGTGGTGGGGACTTTAAATACCATATAAACCGTATGTTTGTTTTTCTTTGGGGGCAGGGGAGAGAGAAATCCTTATGTGAAATATTTAAAATCAGGCTAATCAGTAGGTAAACCTCCAATGAGTCCAGGGAACCAGTATATGGCTCAAAGTTGCCATGGTGTCTTGCAAAATGGCTCTTGGTGTAAGGGGTAAATCTTGCATTAAATATGAATGTATGCACACAAATAGATTGTTAGATAATAATACTTATACCTGACCCACAGGCTTTACCTGATATGATTATTTTACATGAAATAATCATACTCCATAAGCACATTCAACTGCTGCCACCTCCCAGTGGGCACAGAACGTTAAATCAACATTGATAAAGGGTTGTCAATGTTGATCCAATGTTGATCCAATGTTGATTCAACGTTGAACAGTATTTTTTGCCCACTGGGCTAGGCATATATGGCACTAAGACGCCCAATTAAGGAGAGTCCCTAAATTGAAATATCCTGTGGGTGTAATATCTAATATAAAATTGGCGACTCCAGAATTGCGTGTACAACCTTGGTCACACAGAAACATAGGTGTATTCTATACTTTAAATTCCATCATTCCAATTCTCACTGAACCCCTAATGACTATAGATGGTATGCTTGTCGGGACATACTCCCATGGGAGCGTGGACAAGAAAATCTTTCCTATCTTAAATTTGATTTATTCAAAATTATTTTAAGATTATCTACAGAGGACTGCAGCCATTTAGTATACATGATTAACATCAGGTGGCGTCACCTTTTTTTCTTTTTTGGCCTGTAAAAATTATTGTTGGTTATAATAATTATTATTGTATTATATTGGGGGCTCTGCCCCAGAAAAAAAACCCTTTTCCTTCTTTCTTTTTCTCTCTTTAAAAAAAGAAGAAAGATAGCAAACACAACTATGGGAACTATGGATAATATAGTGATACCACCTGGTGTTTGGAAGCTTCAATTTACGATTGTAACATATTTAAGATTGGCCTTTTTAAGATTGGAAAGACTTTCTTGTCCACGCTCCCACAAGAGTGCATCCACTTGTGTAAATGGTATACCTATGGTATTAGATCCCCGTAAAAGATGATTATAAATTTGAACGTCAACTATGGTTTGTGGTAATTAGAGTTGATTGGTCTTGTATTGGTTGATATTTGGGCGTACAAACAATGTATATATATATATATATATATATATATATATATATATATATATATATATATATATATATATATATATATACAACTGAAAATTCTCATATTGCAAATGAAAATCTCTTTTTAAAACGGTTAAAACTGGTTGAGACATTGACACTATCCTCACTCCAGCACACATTATGAATGTATTATATCTTTCTTTATCATATGTATTCCATCAACTGTTGTGATACATATAGATCAATCATCAACAGCAGTTGTACCCGTACTTATGTCTAGTATGCATTATGCAAAAGTGTAAATCTGCCAGTTTATTCCAAGTGTGCATTGGCCAAAGATCTGACCGATAAATATTAAGTCACTGGTAATTGTGGCACACCCATATAGCAAACAGTCTGCAATCCGTGCCACCTGTTGATTATATGTATTAAGTATAGCTGTCAACTGTAAATTCCACACAGAATCATGCAGCGATAATGATTGACAGCCATTGACAGATGCACATTTGATTGGTAGTCTCCTGCTTACCTTGATCCTCCTCCAGGTCCAACTCGTAATCCAAGCTGCTGCTCATCCTGCCTCCTGTGTCTGTAGGATCCACTCTGTGGATCCACTATCTCAGCTTAACGTATCACTTAGCCGCATTAAACAGGCTCTCCTCAACAGAGGCCAATCTGAACCTTTTTATGGAGAAGGCCTTTTTCAGCTAGAAACCAGATGTATCAGCATGACTGAGACATGTTAGATAATAATAGTATGCATTAAGTATGACTAAATCTCCAAATAAAATTGATGTAATATAATCCGCACAGGGCACAATAGTAGATATCAGTATCTTGGATACCTATTGTTCATTCATTTGAAGATCCACTCAGTAGCAAGGCTGTTGTATATCCACATAATGACAGCATGAAAGCTTTCATCATTAACTGAATGATACTTATCTTTCGCCAATGGAATTCAAAATAAGATCCAAGACTAAACCCCAGTATTTTGATCCATTGCTGTATTCAAGATTGACGCTGCAATAGCTGATTCAGGAACCCAAGTCACTAGACAGTTGCAGATAATACTTTTCATCTGGAGGTATTTTGGGTATATTTTTCAGATCTAGAATCCAGAAAACATGTATTGGCTCCTGGCTGTATGTCATATGGTTGCCACCACTATGTATTGGTGTAGTTGGTCCCTGCAACATGTATATTGGCAATTCACATCCCATGTGGCCTTATCTCCGCTCTCCTTTTCCCGATAATACCTGCAATATATCCCTCTGATTATCTGTCAGGCGGTGTCCCCTCCTGTCCTGCCTTTCTATAAGCGCTCTTGTTGAACCAGACAAGGGGTTAGTAACCTATCAACGCCCCACTGTCGTGGTTATAATCCTTCTCCATACAGTCCCTGCCTGTCTGCCCGCCTGCTCCTGCTCCAGTCGCTGCCCGGAGGAGGAGGACACCTCCCGGGGTGAAGAGTCGCCCTCCACCCGCCCTCCAGCCTCCAGCGGCCGCCAAACCAACTTAGCCTCCCGCCGCCGACGTCGTGCCCCCACCACCCTCCCCTCCATCCTTTTTCAGGGTGTCACCCACTGTAGATGCACCTGGGGGGAGGGACGGTGGGAGGGGGCAGTGTAGGCGACCCACCCACCCTAACCTACCTGAGGATTCTACCAACTCCAGCCTCTTCCGGTGACAGTGGCGACACCTAATGACGGCTATGACGTATGTCTGACGTCATTCAACGTCCAGGGCGTCTACAAGGAGAATCTCCAACAAGGACGGCTGCACTAGAGCAATGCTAAAAACCTAGTTCCCAGTGGGCAATGTCAGTGTTAGTACATTCAACATATATATCATTCAAATAGAACCATAGCGATCATGACTGGATGACGTGAGTAACGCCATTACTACGTCAATATGACGTGAGAAACAGCAGGCTGCAGCGTCCAGAACAACCTCCGATGTCCTTGTAGATCTCCCTGCAGACAAATGAGTTGTTCGGCCAATATCAGAGTGGATAAGAGGGATAGGTGTGAAGTAGTCCCTGAGAGTACTTAGACAGCCTCCTCCTGGGCCTTCTCCATCCCCGCCCTGGAGGAGGTAGCAACCTGTATAGCAAGCAGCCCTCTGGTCCGACCAGGTACAGCCAGCGCCCGGCCCTTTTAATAGTTAGCTATACTGGCTGCTGCTACTGCCGGCTCCTCCCGCAGGTGGGAACCTTCTCCAGTATGTTGTGTCAAGCCCCAGCTGCAGGAGATGTGGTTAGCACAGGAGGAAGGGGGTTGGGTGGGGAAGGTGGAGAGATGTGTGGAGGAAAGGGGGTAGAACTAGAACTAGAAGGACCACAGGAATAGAGTCTTACAGAACTTTCGTCCCCATCCCCATCCCCATCCCCATCCCCATCCCCATCCCCATCCCCATCCAAATCCCCATCCCCATCCCCATCCCCGTCTTGATTCTCTGGTCTAGTCTAAACGCATACATGTTTTCATAATTCCTCATCATATAAAGAGATGTACATCCACATGGTTATTTCACCCATGTTTTACCAGAAAGTCAATAATGATATCCCCAAGCTCGCCACTATGATATCTACAGATATGTGTATCATAATCTGCCCTTCTGGAGGAGGTTTCCCTCCTTCTCACACCTGACACTCCTCTGGTTCATCTAACCAGACCCTGGAGGAGTCAGAACAAAGCCCACCTCCAGCCTGTACCCCACAGCGACGGAGTACACTACCTGCACTGCAGTGGGGCACAGGAGGATAGGTACAGGGCGGGGCGTAGAGCACTGCAGGTGGAGGAAAGAGGGGAGGACACTCCCTCCGCCTCCAGGCACTTCCAGAGTTTAGGATCTCCTCCTTACCTCTGCTCCAACCTGTTTGATGTCTGTCTTGTCCAACATACGAATCATGTGGTGTGCAAGGGGGTGAGTGAGAGAGAGAGAGAGAGAAAGAGTGAATGAGTGAATGAGTAAGTGAGTGAGTGAGTGAGGGAATAAGTGGGTGGGTGAGTGAGGCATTGTAGAATTGCCCAGTCAGAGGGACATTGGGGAATTGGGATACGGTCATTTATTGCTGTGTTATTGCTGGAAGTACGTAACGGTCATACAATTAAGCTACGATTATAGAAAATCTTTTATAAAAAGAGGACATGATATTGTATTAGTATCTTGCCACGGATTTATCCTCATTGTACTTGTCCATGTAATGTCTTGTTTAGATTTAAGATCACAATGCATGCTAAATTTCATGGTGTGGATACCGTTTTAGTGGTTAAATCTATTCAGAGGTAATGTCTCTTTAAGATCCCCATTAATGCTGTATTTAATTGTGATTTTAGTGATGTATTAACTGAAAACCCAAACCGGGATAAAATGTAATATAATAACGATTTATATTGATAATTAACTTTCTTTGACAGAATGCACACAAAGGTAATATACTAGCCAACGAATTACAGTGTGATTTGTATCACTCAGATGATTATTGTTAGTACAAATATAGTTTAAGCTATTTGTGTATATTATACTAAACAAATTAATAATAACTTTATAAAGTGTATAATATGATGGGATAAGTTAAAGGTGGCGGACGAAAGCAGACTTTCGAGTCTTGACGCAGCCTTTTTGCTCAATGTTCATTGAATGTAAAGCTATGACGTGTAAAGTGTATATTGGAAATGGAATATTTATATTTAAGACATGGATTACGATGATTATATAGAATGTATATTGTATTGATTTGAGCAAATACATTTTTAAAATTGAAAATTGAATTGTATATAGATTGGGTAATGAGTGGGGACTATTGAGGAGACTGGTGAGTAAGTGGGGGCTAGTGAGGAAGCTGGTGAGTGAGCGAATGAAAGCTATTAATTAGAAGATTGGGGAGCGTGTGGCGACTATTGAGGGGGCTGGTGAGTGAGAGGGGACTATCGAGAATATTGGTGAGTGAGTGGGGGCTATTAGGAATATTGGTGGTATCAGAGAGATAGAGATCTCTTTGGTGGTATTGGTGAGTGGATAGGGGCTATTAAGGAGTTGGGTGAGTGAGTGGGGGCTATTGAAGAGTTTGGGGAGTGAGTAGGGGCTATTAATGACATTGGTGAGTGAGTAGGTGCTATTAGGGAGTTTGGTGAGTGAATAGGTGCTATTAATGAGATTGTTGAGTGAGTGGGGGCTATCATTAAGGAAATTGGTGAGTGAGTGGGGGGGGGGGCGAATGTTTTGGGGAGTTGGTGGTGAGTGGGATCATACGTGAATGGAGGGGAGCATCTATAGGTGTGGAGTATATGAGCAGAGACTGAGGTGTACTAAGTATGTGCTCAGAGAAGCACCAGGAGAGGAGACCAGGGGGGAGCAGGGTGGTCGGGCAGGTGGCTACCACTGCTGCAGTGCTCCTGATACATACAAATAGACGTGCGCACCGTTCAGGGGGACAGCTTCCTCCTATACCACACCTCCTCATCCACAGCCCGCCCTGGAGAGGTCTCCAGATGAGCGATGGGCGACCAGTATAGCCGCGGCCCGGGGGCCAAATGACAGGTGTGTGTGAGGGGGGGGGGGGAGGTGCTTGGGGTTGTGGTGATGAAGGGTTTGTGGGTTCCGACATGTTGGCTACATGCATTGCAGCAACGCTGATGCTCTGAGCGGGGAGACCATGAGTTGGGTATCAAAGAGTGCACTGATATTCTGACCTTAGTCTCAGTCACTATAGATTACTCAGTCACTATAGATTAACCTAGTTAGTAATTTTTGGCCATACGACCAATCACGGTTGATACAATCAGGCTAGTAAGTAGTGACCAACCCATCTTAGTCTTTCTCTTTCTATTAAGCTAAATCTCTTTTGAGTAAGGCATTAGTTATATTTTGTTTTGCCTCAGTCATTTTTGAATATCAGTTTGTCATTCTGACCAATACCCCTGTGACAAACGTGGAATAGCCACTACAGACTAAGCCCCGGGGTATGAAGATTACCAGTGTGATGGGTAGAAAGGATTAAGGATAGATGATGAAGAGGGGGAGGGAGTGAGAAAAGTTGTAGATGCATCCCAAAGTTATCACTATAGTCCCGGGTCACTAATACCAGCATAGCTTTTGTGTGCTACAACAGATAAGGTTTTGATAAGCGTTTTTCTTGTTTTTAGCATTTCCTCATAAAGTACATCCACAGAGAGTGGATGTACCCTAGGTACGTGATACCGTACAGCCTAAATATATTGTACTGGTGTGCGATACTTATTTTACCGTCTGTGACTATAGACAGGTGGAAAGGGATACCGGGGAGAGTGTATAATTTAGACATGCATAGAGACATCATTCACCAAAATTTGTCCCAGCAGATTTGAGGCATCGATTTTTCTGTTGATGTATTGCAGTCGCGTTTTTACTGCAGGTCCCAAAAAGGCAAATTCTGAGGATTTAGCAAGTTAAATAAGCTGTAGAACATTTATGTAACTGAGGAGGAACATTCATCGTAACCAGTATGGAAGAATAGGCGCAGTTCCAATGGATCTTCGATCATTTCTACAATATGTCAGTTATTTCAGTGTAGTTGTCTTGTTGCTACAGTGAGCCCACGCGAGACTTGTTTATTAACAAATAATCACATCCGTAATGCGGTGTATATTTGTTAACCGGATGAATAAAATAAATACCAATCAATAATCGAACATCTTATCTGCATGTGCAAGGTTTGCTTTTTATCAGGGTAGAATGATTATACCGATTGGTACATGATGAGCTGATGAGTATACGAGGATAATCATGCATGATGATTATATCATGGGAAGTTCAAAGACTGTGTCATCGCTAGGGGGTGGGGGTCGTTAGGTTTGAATCACAAACACTGTTTGGGGCGGTGACAAGGGATGGGGGGTTGATGAAAATGGTCCAACAATCTGTGACGTAATTATTGAACGCTCCTCTAATATGGCACCGCGCCAGCTCTGGTGCAAGTAGTATAAGGAAATGTTAATTGTTTCCAGGTTCGGTCCGTATCCATGGGCCCTGTGAACCCGCTGACCAGCCGTCGGCTGTGTTTTAAAATAATGTTATTATGTCTGTCTGTCTATCTATCTATCTATCTATCTATCTATCTATCTATCTATCTATCTATCTATCTATCTATCTATCTATCTATCTATCTATCTATCTATCTATCTATCTATATATATATATATATATTAACGCAATAATGGCAGCTCGTGAGGTATATCTGTCTAATAATGCACTCGCCTTCGGCTCGTGCATTATTGCCAGATATACCTCACGCGTGCTTTCCCGAGCAGCCATTAATGCGTTTATACCACTATTTCTTCAAATATATGAATATAATATTGTATAAGGCCTACCTTTTTCAATTGTCCATTTTGTCTCGCCGATCGACTGGCAGACTCGGCGCATAGCGGAGCGCCATGATTCTCCCAGCGGTACCAAATACGTAGTGAATAACATCCAAATGTAGCGAAATTAGACCATGACAGGGTCAATCCTTCAATCTGGTACATGCTAAGATCTCCTTGTTGATGTTTCCGTGCAGTATTCGCCTTTTAATTGCGTAAATTCCTTACATTTCGACATTTTGCGATCGATACCAGCCCGGTTAGACTTGTACACAGCGGGACGGCATATAAAACCAACACGTCAAGTCGAGTAACCAATGCGCCCGATTGACCCACTTTCCGCGGTGGCTTCGATCAGCTGATCGTCATATGTAGTAAATTGGTCTCTCGAATATGCTGTGTTGGTTGCGTCAGGCGGTCACGTGATCTATGTCGTCTCCTTGTTTACTGCTCCCGGCGTGTTGGTATCGATCGCAAAATGTGGAAATATGAGGATTTTACGCAATTAAAAGGGTAAAGCATCACGGTATCATCAACAAGGAGCTCTAAACATGTTCTGGATTGAAGGAATAAGCTTGACAATGCCTAATTTGGCCATATTTGGATGTTATTCACTACGTATTTGGTACCGCTGGGAGAATCATGGCGACAAGGTAAGTTAGTATTGGCTTCCTACCAGTCGGCTCTGTGGCCGATGAGGTTAGGCGCTCGCGTTTGGCTTCTGCGGCCGGAGTTCGCATCCCGAACGATTCGCACTAATTTCGTAGCCAAAATGGCTATGCCTACCTTTCATTACCTTGTTAAAATATGTAGAGACGTCTTGGTGTAAAAAATAGATTCTGAGCGTGCGTATATCCTGAGATAACCGAACGGCAAATATCCACTCTCGGCACGGGAAACGCCAGAATCGTGGTATAACTATATCTATATCTATATCTATATATATATATATATATATATATATATATATATATATATATATATATATATATATATAATATCAATTGCTCTGAGTCTATAATCGAGGATGCCAAATTGAAGGGCAACGAGGCTTGATAGATCTTTCACAGTAGCAAAATGCCCCATTGATAAATTTGGGTTCCGATGGGTTATGTTAAAATCTGAGTTAAATCAGAAGTCAGGAGAGCAGATGCAAATCATGTGTTTTTATATATTATATACCTAGCGTCAAAACATCAGTGAGCAATAAGTTGTACAAACCTTTTTAGCCTGTTCAATATGCTAAGAAAGGTTATTCCTATCGGGACAGTAGTCTATTAATGTACAAAGCAATGATACTACCAGCAATTGGCTATTGCAGCTTCTACACAGACCGTGCCCGTCGAGCTGAACTGTAAAAAAATACAATGTTTACAAAACACAGTAATAAGAACAAGCATATTGAACAGCACCAGGGATGTCAGCGTGAACATACTGCATGTTATCGCCAACATGCTATTAAACAGCTGACAAAAAAGCACGTGGACTCTGGAGAGCAGACAGTTTTAATAGATGCTTTTTAATAGATAAAAATCTTGCTAAGTTAGTTTGATATTGGATGTATATTTGAAGCATATCCCATCAGAACTGTTCGTGTAGATCATGGCAAACTCTATTTACATGTTACATGTATTATGAGCGATCAATAAAAGGGACAGAAAAATAAATAAAAACATAATATGATTTGCGTCTGCTCTCATGACTTCTGATCTACCTCAGCTAAGGTAGAATCGCGGAACAACATACATGCAGAGTACTAATGAATACTATCATTTGCCTCAAACTAACATAGTATACGGCAACTAATGATGACTAAGTACTATACTATTCATGTGGTCTCTAGCATTTACATTAGACTGATGTATTATTATACACTATGCTTATTTCCCAAATGATATATATATATATATATATATATATATATATATATATATATATATAAATCGACACCGCGTAGGCCCTAATAGTCCAGACTCCACTACACTGAAAAAGTAAACTTGTCTCCAGGCTCTTCCAAGTGACTGTCATAAAATAAACGAGTTAAAAACTTGTCTAAGTGGCATGTGCCAGCCCAAACCCCGACATTTGCCAATTCCAGATTCTATTTGTGGGATGGCAACCTGATAAGTTAGACAACTTTTGCCTCGTTTATCTTATGACAGTCACTTACATGTAATTGATATAAACACCCAACCTAAACTATCTTTTTATCTTTTGCTAATACAAATGATATGTTACTAGCCAGTAACGGTAACTCTATGCTGTAGCATTGATACTTGAACCGATAGGTATCATTAATATCTGATATTCTGAATGAGTCTACAACATTATTATAGTACATAGCACTTGGATTGAATAGGACTGTTTAGGCAGAGAGCCGTCCTTGTAGACACACTACGTAATTCCGACGCTAAGCTAAAATATACCTATTTGATTCAATTCAATGCAGCCACCATCTTGCCAGCCAGGCTGCTGTAATACATGTATACCACTGTCCTATAATACTCCCTATGGGATAAGCACTACCGTAAAACCTCGCGTATAAGCCTAACTCGCGCATAAGCCGCACCCCGACTTTGGGCCGATCCTATAAGCCGCACGTGCGATCTGAATAGGGTGGCTTTAGTACTGAACTATAGGAGCAAAAACTCGCGTATAAGCCGCACCTGGACTCTGTGCCGATCCTATAAGCCACACCAGCGATCTGATTCGCGTACTAGCCGCGTCTTATACGCGAGGTTTTACGGTAGTCACAAGGCTATGTTCTCTGACCAGCTACGGAATAAGGGCATGGCAGGGCAGCCTATGAAGCAAATTCATGTTGCTAAGATATTCTTCCTTACTGTTGTTTTATTGCCATTATAGGTTCCTTGAGTGAGGGGCACCATTATTCTAATGGTTCAGCGTGGGGGGAAAATGACGTGGCTTTTTCGTTAATAGTCTAACCATAGCGGTTTTCCATTATATTCATCCCCATTGGTACCAAAGTTTTCAAACGTTGTATCCATGGAAATTCAATCAATTTTCTTAGTTTTGTGCCTCTTTTTGACTCTGGGTGTTCATAAATTAAGTCCAGATTGTACACCTTCATGCCATGGTGCTTGTTGTGATCTGGTCTGTTGAAGTGGTAGGCCACTTCACTCTTGTCATATCTTTTGTGATCTATGTCTCCTATATGTTCCTTTATTCTGAACTTTATGTCACAATATGTCTCTCCGACATATCTTTTGTTGCAGTATTTGCATTCAATGCAGTAAACTACATTAGAACTGTTACAGTAGATGTTGTGTTTGATCTCTTTTTTTTCAGTTTGCTGGTGACCTCAATTTTTCTTGTTTTGTCCAGTAATGGACAAATCTAACAGTCTGGGTCCCTGCAAATATTTGTAGGCCTATTGATTTTGGGGGTTTCTTCGTTTTCCTTCTTTATCCATTCTTCAGGATTGAAGTTTGTTCTGGATCTCATGAGTATGTCTCTCAGATTTTTAGTTCTTTTGTACCCTGAAACCAGTTGCATTCTCTGTAATGGTCTCGTTGAGTGTGACTGGGATACAATTTTCCCAGTTCTTATTCACCAGTTTGTTCAGTTTATTATAATTTGTGGACAGTCGAGGGAAAAGGGTCCTCCAAGGTAAAAACTTGATAATAAAATTGATGTCATTAGCTTTTCAGTGATATCTTTTATAAGCAGGTACCACTTCTAGTTTTTGAGTACTGGCTCTCTGAATATGTGTGGTCACTGTCCAATCTTAAATGCCAATAAGCTCTATCTTCCTTTGTTTTAGAGATATTCTTATCTAATTAGCATAATTATGCTAATTACCAAATATCCAAATCATTTCAAACAATTGGCCACAGCTTTTGATCTAAAAATGGTATTTACATTCTGTTTTCAGCATAGAAATCGTTTTGGGGCCTTCTTTCATTCAATTCTTTAAAATTTTCGATTTAGAATGAAAATCATGTTTCCATGGCAACCAACATGTGCAAAAACACCAATTTAGGCCCAAAAACGTTCTTTTCCATTCCAAATATGGAATGTTTTCACCAAAAATGGAATCTTGTAACGTGGCCTATCATATTCTACATAAGAAAGTAGTATAGATAAGTTTTTGCTATATCTTGGTCCTTTTTGGCTATATGGAGGCCCCTGGTGGCCAAAGTTGGTACTAAAAATCCCCCGCGGAGGTCCCTTTTCCCTTGTTGATCCACATTTGGTCTGTAGGTTGAGGTTAGGACATTTTTTTCCTGTACCTGTTCTTCAATGATGTTGCCCTTGCTATTTTTCCTAGTTTCTGTTTGTGTATCGGATTTCGGGTAACCCTTTTCTAGAAATTGTTTTTCTTTCATCAACATGCATGCTTGAAAATCTGCTTCTTTATTGCAGATTCTTTTTAGTCTTAGAAATTGACTGTAGGGCAGACTCCTTTTCACACTTGGTGGGTGTGCTGAGTCATATCTGAGGTAGGTGTAAGTGTCTGTGGGTTTTGTGTATAGGTTGGTATACAGACCCGCATTGAGGTCTTTAATTGTTGACCATTGTGTCCAAGAAGCAGATTTTTTCTGTGGACCACTCAGCAGTGAATTTTATTGTGTTGTGTTGCTTATTTTGCTCAAGACAGCACCTTGAGACCATACCATATATGGCATTTAGAACTTTTTATTATAAATGAAATGATTTTCATTTTATAAGGAATTTATTTTCCAAATCTAAATTTATATTTCTCTGAAAGAGAACAGGTGCAAATTAAAAGAGAATAATGGAAAAATAGCTTGACCTGCATTTCCTCTCAGCCAATCACAATGGAGTATAGGTATCACATGACCTTGGAAAGCCAAAGAGTGGCAAAACTGAACCTACCTGTGCCATTGTCAGGAAGACCATGTTGTACGGTATGAGGACTAAATTTTAAAAAAAAGGGAATGTAGGGTTGGGACACAAACGTTTGTGCCTCGTCCACCGAACGCAAATTCATGTTGCTATTACAGTAAAACTTGGTTATAACGAATCCCTTGGGACCAGGTAAAAAATTCGTTATAACCAAATTTCGTTATAACCAAGTCCAGCATTTCAATGAGGTTTAGTGATGTTAAATATGATATTTAATCCCCCTATTATATTAGAAACATAAAGAGGCTATTGCAAGGACAGTTATAAGAAGCTGTGACTTGTGACCTTATAGAACAAGTTTGTTCAGATATGAATTAATTTTTTAGGAATCATATTTGGCTAAGCAACGATTTTATGACCCCCCCCCCCCCCCCACACACACACACCTAAGGCCAAATAGAGAGGCACTAAGGCCAAGTAGAGAGGCACTAAGGCCAGGTAGAGAGGCACTAGGGCAGGACACACAGGCAGGGAGGTTATCCTTTGAGTTCTCCCGACCTTAGGGCTGGGTCAGAAGCCCTAAACCTCCCACAGTCGCCCACCACCTCCCACAGTCGCCCACCACCCCCTACACCCACCTAGGTGCCAGAGGAGGACGGCCAGGTAGAGAAGCCCTACACCTCACACAGCTTGCTAGGGGCGGGGTAGGCCAGGTAGAGAAGCCCTACACCTCACACAGCTTGCTAGGGGCGGGGTAGGCCGGGTAGAGAAGCCCTACACCTCACACAGCTTGCTAGGGGCGGGGTAGGCCGGGTAGAGAAGCCATACACCTCCCACAGCTTGCTATGGGATGGGGTAGGCCAGGTAGAGAAGCCATACACCTAACACAGTCGCCCAGCACCAGAGTGGACATCTCCCTTAGTGTATGGACATTTCCCTAGTGTAGGGACATCTCCCTAGTGTAGGGACATCTCCCTAGTGTAGGGACATCTCCCGAAGCATAATGCTTGCCAATAAGAGTACTCTTTCTACATGGGGGCTGCAAGAACTTGTTTTCTTTGGAGTTCTGTACTAAATCACAGTAATTTCACTAGGAAAACTGGTAATTGTATTTCTGAATGTAAAAAAATAGTTTGTTATAACCAAGTTTATACCAACAGCACTTCGTTATAACCAAGTTACTTTACTATAGAAATGTATGGGTGAAAATCGGGACCAGGCATATTGTTTGTTATAACCAAGATTCGTTGTAAGGAAGTTTGCTGTAACCAAGTTTTACTGTAACACATAGGGAAACCTAACCCTAAGCTGGCCCTCAAATTATTTGATAAGATAACTAGCATAAGAACTTGAGACTCTACAATTAAGATACCTAAGGTCTATGCTAAGCGTTAGGAAACAGACCACAACAGCTGCAGTATAATTATGCTGATACAGGGAGAGTATCCCTCAACATCCAGTAGCAAATTAAGGCCTTCCCAGCAAACAAAAGCAAAATGTGGGTAATCTAGTGTTAAAGCTGTTAGCTATTAGTAGATATATAGTACGTAGTCATAGCTGTAGAGCAGTAACACATGCCAAATGTATGCCACATAGGTGAATAGTGGCCTCCCTCTAATGTAAATACAAGAATGGTATTATCATCATAAAAAAACGGAGATTATAAAAATATTACAGTAAGGCCACTCAAAATAAAGTTGTTTCTCATCACCCGGCAGTGAGAAATGTGACGAGGGCATTTTTTTTTTTTTTTAAACAATTTTTTTTTACTGGGTGTTAAAAAATATAGGGAAATTATGACTTTTCGCGCTCGATTTTCACATTTTAGTAGTTAAGAGATTATTGATCACCAAAAGTTGTTATAGTGCAAGTTATTCATAGCTCTCTGCATTACTAAGAGTGTAAGCGTTAATTTGATTCCAAATATGCAGACACAGACATGTTGAGTTTGAGTTTGAGTTTTAAATAATTTTATTGGTATAAAACAGTCATATCACATAAGTTTTTCATGTCCACCAATGTTGTAAATTCACTTAACTATTAACAGTGTATTAATTGTGCAACAAGTATATGAATCCGTCCTCAGTATGTAAATACAAATCAAGAAAGTTGGCCGATCCATGAAGGAGGAAATACAAGTGTGAGTATGAGTACAAATGCGAGCAAGGTACAGCTTTCTTCAAAATTAGTTGATTTGTTTATCAACATCAATCTCAATATTTATATTGATATTCATATGCAACATCAACATGTATATTTGCCAGTTAAACATTATCATGACCCTGACAATAAACAGGCCTTACTTGGTGAACACTAGTTGTTTTCAATGCTAGAAAGAAATACAGCTGTGTTATTACGTTCAAGTTTGTGATGAAGAAAAACATCAACAGCCACACAGCACCTAGACTATGTATAATATATCTTAATACATTAGTGCTAGCAAGAAATCATTCCTTCCAGCTCCTAATTTGACAATATCACATAATACATGTAGATCATCAACATCTATGTCTCTAGCATCCCTAATATTCTCGCATATACGCAGGCAGTCATTCTGTATAACTTGCAATTTTCTGGGAACCCACTCAGGGGTTCCATCAATGAGAAAACAACTGTATTCCATGACTGGACGAATCATCTGTTCATATACTGATAAACTGGTGTCTCTGTCCACGCTTTTAAGTATGTGTTTTAGCTGGGCAATTTTGTTTCGAGACATGCCCATTACCTTCTTACCTTGGGCAGCGAAGCTCAGGCTGTAGTCAACAGTTACACCGAGATGAATAAACTCGGTTACGACCTTCAGAAGTATGTTTTGGACAAATAAACCACAGTTGCTAAGGTCAGGTTTAATCCTGTTAGAGTGACACCATAAAACCTTTGTTTTATCACAGTTTTATAGTCAATCTGTTCAATTGACACCATGCACTAACATTGTTCAAATCCGACTGCAACAGAAGTTTTACATGATCTACAGAGTTCGCGCTTACCATCAGTGCCAAGTCATCTGCATACAGATAACAAGCAGCATACTTAATAGTATTAACAATGTCATTCACGTAAAGAATTCCCCTTGCTGGCAGAACTCCCTGGGTGGGCAGATTTGCCTGTAATGGAGATTTTCCCGGATTGTCCAGGCCTGATTGTGCGAATGATTTTACCTAATCACTGTAGCCATGTTATATATCATTGGAAAGGGGAAATTACGTAGAAGCCAGCCAGTTTGATTATATTCTGAAGTAATTTCATTATGAACATTCTCGAAAGAAAAACTTTATTCCAGGCCCAGAAGTTTAGATCTTTGAAACTATAGGCAAGGGTAACCTATCAGTGCCTTCACCAGGTGATAGTGTCGGAGGGGGAATTTAGGGTGGAGAAGTGAGAAAGCAGGAGTTAGTGAGAGCAGGACTGGGAGAGGATGGCGCAAGTTAAGCTTGAATCATTATGGCTTTTTTTTTAAAGAAGAGAATTCTTGGAAATTTCAATCAACTGCAAACAGTAACGTTTCCTAAACACAGACTTTTCAAGCTATAACCACTCCCCTTGTAAAAGAAATGAAAACAATGGCAATTCTATCCCTCTTTTCAAGATACCTTCCCATTTTCATTTTTTCACCTAATTTATTTACATATTGCTGTATTATGAACTGCCCCCAAATTGTGATAAGAATTCACAGTTTACATCTCAAGTAATTAGACAATTCCTGTGGGTCAGCCAGAAAGTAAGTCTTGGAAGACCATGTTGAATGGTATGAGAATTAAATCTCAAATGATTTAAAAAAGACAAGAAAGTTTGGCTAATCAATGTTGAATTTGGCTAATCAAAATAGGCATAAATTCGCCAAACTGGCTAATAGAATACATGTACTAGCGCTATCCCAGGGGGCTCGACATTGATCTAAACCCATTTGCTGTGGTTTGAAAAGAACAACCTAGGGATTTCAGCTTATCAAGGAACCTCGAGTGTCGAAACCTTCCTTAGATCGAGGAAGACTACGGCTGCAAACTTCTTTTCATTTCTGGCATTATACAGGTCATTAGTTAAATTGAAAATTGCATCGGTTGTCGACCGCCCTGGTAAGAAACCAAACACTAATTCCGACACTAATTCTTTTGACAGAACAAATTCCAATAACTGGAGCTGCACCACCTTTTCCATCTGTTTTACCATTTAGATTTAATATACTTATTGGCCTCCAGTTGGTCACTTTCTGTAAATTACCAGTTTTCGGAAGTGGTATTACATTAGCTAACTTCCAGTCTTTGGGTACACACACAGTCGTCACAGATGAGTTAACCATGTGTGATAAGAGGTATGGTTTATCCTCAAGATCAACTTGAAGTGTGCGTGACTTAACATGATCTATGTTTGATGACTTGTGTACATTTATGTCTCTAGCCAAGAAATTATAAGACTCGTCAGACCATGATATTTCTTCATACTAACTGAGTTACTAGCATTGCTGCAGTCTTCCCGGTTATTCATAAGTCTGTAAGTCAGAAATTAACCTAAAAAGGGTAAAAATACGAGAAAAAAAATCAAAATTGCATAAAAACGGGTGACCTGAAACAAACTTTCTTATTTTGGCCTAATAAATATTTAAGAACACAATGATTCATGAATATTGATTTTTAAAAAGAGAGCAAAGTTGTTGCACCCTTAATGCTTCTAATAATTCAACTGATGACACCAAAAGACAGAGCTACTAAAAAGAATATTATGCTTATGCATCAGTGATTTAGCACTGGATGTGTCTAACTTAATTCCCTAATAAGGGGACTTATGCAAGTCTCTGACCTGGGTGTGCCTTTACCTGTAGTTCACCTTGTCCTAAGGCTTCGGTCGATGAATGGTTCAGAACACACCTTAATAACTATAAGCATGCACATGCACACCAACATAACTGGTTAACACCTATTTTGCGCATGTATATTCCTGAGGAAGGATTGAGAGACAAGGATAGAATAACAACATGGCTGAGAGGGCCGGGTATATTGTGAGAAAGGCAAAGAGGGAGGACATGGTTGGAGTGCTCAAGATATGTGAAGAGCATGGATGGAACAAGGTATTAGAACATCTTAATCATCAGTTTGACCTCTTTCCAAATGGAGTCTTTGTAGCAGAGCATACAGATGGAGAAATAATAAGTGAGTATCATTTCTTTAAACATGATTATTCAAAGATACCCCTCAAGCAAGAGGCTTGGTGGATTTCCTCATGGTGGCTATTTCCCCATCAGCGATGAGCTTTTACAAACGGTACCCCCCTTACCATGGACCTCTTAGGTGAGGCAAATAGAATTTTTAGAGTGGAGTAAATTACCATCATTTAGTATTTATGAAATATTGCATGTATGTACAAACGGATTAAGACATGCAGAGACAATATGCTATAGACTACTGTCAGAAAACATCGTGGGATTCTACCAACTTTTAGGCAAACCAAAGAGGGTCAAAAATCGGCCAAAATCGGCCAAAAATCAGCGAGTAACTCGCATAATTGCGTGTACGGTTCTGCACTGTAACCTCGCAATAATGCGTGTATGGTAAAGGAAGGGTTACAGACAGACATTATATAGCTTGCGTGGCTGCTGAATAGAGTTAGGAATTACAATGCAGGTACAGGCAGTATTGATTGACGTAAATAAATAATAGCGTATCACAGATCATGGGCGTTTATGGCTGTGTCTCACGACCTTGGGCCAATGTTTTTGTCTCTGACCGGGTGCCGTCTCTGACTGGGTGCCGTCTCTGACCGGGTGCCGTCTCTGACCTGGTGTCAAAATTTAATTTAATTTGAATTTTAACCTATAGTCATATATACAGGATTTGTAAAAACGTTATGGCAGTTGTTATGTAATTATAATTAGCCTCCTGCTGTTGGTAGAAGATAACTGAACTCCCAAAGTAGCATCCGGTCAGAGACGGCACCTGGTCAGAGACGGCACCTGGTCAGAGACAAAAACATTGGCCCAAGGTCGTGAGACACAGCCTTATATGGGTAAAGTACTATGGCTTAGCACCATTTCTTCTGGCCTCACTCTCTTATCTAAAATATGTTAGAGCTTCAGCTTTGAAGGCTATGTATACCTTATTAGTGAGAAGCCTGGAAGTTGGCGAAAGTTGATTGCAAAGTTCTACTCATCTACACAATAGACACGTTCTATAGCTAATTTTAATGTCAGGTGGGTAGATCAGCTCCAAGGTATTAGCTGACCTGGATACATGGTTGTTAATGTTACCTTGTTTGACCACCAGACCCATGCATGCTGTCACCATGCAACACATCCCAGTGTATTTTGTGAATTAACATCATGGATATCAAACCTGACGTCGACATAATCAATAGTACAAGTATTATGAAGACCCACAACTGTGTGTTTCATTTTTTTTAATACATACGGTTTTGGACATACTAAAGTCTCTTAGAAATGGTGCAAGTTAGGCCATTATACAGTAAGCCACAGTATTCAATAACAGGTAAGACAGTGTGTTTGTAAATCATGATAGCAGTTTTCCATGACATCATATTACGAATTTTACTAAGAAGGTAGATGCGATGACATGCGGTGCTGACAGCCTTGTTTGTACTTAGTTTGAAGTTTAATTTGTTGTCAATTATTATGCCTAAATATTCATATTATTCTTTTACATTAAGGACATGACCTCCCATGCGTATGCAGGGGGGTTTTACAATTAAACATTACATTTTTTTGTGTGTTAATACATATACCACTAGTGCTAAACCATTTAAATATTCGGTTGGCATCATATTGTAGTAAATTTTCAGCAATTACTGACGATTCATGATTTACCTAAAATACTACACCATCCGCATACATAGCAACAGAACAATTTTTAACAACAGAAGGCAAGTTATTTATGAAACAGATGAAAGGTAAGGGGCCTAATATATAGACCCTTGCAGTACTCCAAACTATATCTTCCTTGTAGCCGATAGACTATTGTTACAGGAAACACTTTAGCTACGGTTCTCTAAGTATGCAGGGAACCAATTTGTATATAGCTTAGGAATACCTAGGTCCTCCAGGCGGGAAAGGAGTTCACCATGGTGTATCGAATCAAAAGCTTTCCTCACGTCCAAGAAGCAGACAGCCACGGTCTCTTATGTACAGTTAAACAACCAATACTTGAGTAACAGAAAGGCTGAATTGCTCATGAAACATTGTATGGTGTTTTTTTTTGTTTACTGGGTATCCTTAAAACGTTACTTGAAATAAACAATTATTGTTTTTTGTAGGTCACTGTTCATCAGTTCCTCTGGATGATGCTAATGGATTCATGGCTCTCTACATTACAAAGAAGAACTGGCGCCGGAAAGGTGTTGGCAGAAAGGTGTTTGAAATGAGCTACAATTCATTAGGGAACAGGAACGTTGGTTTAAACTCTGCAGATGATTGTCAAGCTATGTATGCCTCATTTGGCTTCAGGATATCCACAGTTTGGATTAAACCAGTACAATGCTCAGTCAATCACCTCAAATTTGACTTCATGGACAGAGGAGCTCAAGAAAATGAAGCAATAGAGCTGACTGCGATAGGGGAAATTGGCATGGATAGAATTCTTTCATATGACAACAAGATTCATACTATGCAGCGAGAAAGTGTTCTCCGTTGGTACCTGGATTTTGCCTGTATTGGGTTAGCTGCAGTGGATGAGGATGGCAAGCTGGTCGGATGGGGGCTTCTTTACAAGGGCTTTACAGCGTACTGCTTAATGCCACTATATGCAGACACACTTCACATCGCAAAGGCTCTCCTATGTGGGTTACTGAAGAAAGTTCAAGAGGAGAAAGATGCTGTTGTTCAAGTCCTTGTTCCTCTTGAGAACACTGAAGCTGTAGCAATGTTTGAGCAGATAGGGTTTTCAGCTGGACAAAACCAGTTGCGGAGAAGAATGTTTACACAACATGATATTCCATTTGAGACAAATCTTGTGTTTTCAGCTCTCAATTTGGATACAGGTGTTATTTAAAGTTGAACGATGAAAAGTCTTATGATTGATATACAGACTGCATTTGATTAGCCAACAAAATTATCAATATAGGGATGGTCCATGCATCATGAATATCATCCCAATCAAGTTAGGGCAATCAAGTATGTTTAGTATACGTCCCAATCAAATTGTGCCGATTCGGGTGTCTGATTCAGTATAGGGCCCATCTGTGGTGAGTATTTGGTGTTAATATAAATGTTGTTCTTAAACTAATGGTCCATGTTGCTCAGGTTGTTGTGGTGTGAATGCCCAGGAAACTGGGGTGAGGAAGGGCGAGACTAGTGTGAGCATGCCCATAGAGCAAGGTAGGATGAGCCCTGTGGGAAGAAGCTCACCCTATGTGCTAGACTGGGCAAGCCTTGTGCCTATAGCCTCCTCTGCCCAAACCAACACTGAGGGTGATCCTCTGGCTCTGGTCTGTGTGCTGACACACCACCTTACCCAAGGTCGCCCAAGCATGCACACCAGTAGTTAGTAGTAGGTTGTGTATTGCCATGGTGGATAAATAGAGGTTCCTTTATATTGCCACCCAATACAGATCTGATAGTATAGCGGTAATCACTGCCACTTTGTATGTGAAAGGTCCAGGGTTCAAGACTCGGCCATGTCAACCTACCCACCATCATCATTAATTGTCTACTTTTACTAACCTAACTTTACAATTGTCCACAAAATACATCTCACTGATCTATTGTTCCTAAAAGAAGGGGCAACTGGGAGAACTCGCATCACAGCTGCATAAGAGCCTTCATTATGCTACTGCAAGCCCCTGTTGCAACCATTCCACAGTGCCACACAGTCCCAGCCATCAAGCCTGGATTTGGGCAACATGGCGGAGAGTTGGATAGGGCTAGCACAAGATTCAGGCTTGTGTGAGGGTAATGCTAGGAACAAAATATTAAGACATTCCAATGTACAATACATATAGATTCCTTAGATATCACAACCTCATACCCACATGGTAGTCTAGTGGTCATCACAGTTGCCTTGTATCCTAAAGGTCCGGGGTTCGTGACTTGGCCTTACCACCATTTTATCTTCAATTTTCTATTTTAATGAAGAAAAAATGGTGGGTAGGTTGACATTACCGAGTCATGAACCCTGAACCTTTGGGGTACAATGCTGACCACTATACTACAGTGTGGGTGTGATGGTGGTAATATATAAGTAACTGATATATATTGCACATTGGACAACCCCACACCTTGTGCAAAGCCTTACCCACCTCTCAACCAGGTTCCCCCAACAACAGCTAGCCACTGGGTGGGATTGGGTGGGCATGTGGAAGGGCTAGGACACCTCACCCAAAGCTCACACAACCTCACCCCTTGAGCTAGGCACAAAAGTAGTTCGCCCTAGCTGGCACTAGCATACCCAGCTTCACCCCAGTTCGCTGGGTGACAGCCAGGAATACTCTATATGTCACACACAATAATACTGATATAGTTCATTTAAGTCGCATGGTCACCAAGCGTGTCCTATTCACATTTCTAGTTCTGTTCTTGTCTACTATGTGGTAAAGTGTGAGTGGTGATATATAGACAAAGGTGCACGAGTTTCAGTCTGTTGACTGGGTCATTTCATGAGTTGACCTTGGGCCGTATTTACTGTATACTTTTTCCAGAAGACCATTTTTACTAAGCTGTAATAAATGCTCATCTGATTGTATTTAAAACCAAAGCCAAGCTGCGTTTTCTTCTGTTGGAAGGAATGCAACCGTTACACATACTAGTAGCTATATACGTCAGAATATCACTAATAATTATTATCATCAGTTATTGGAATGTTATATCATTACTACGGTTGTAATATAGCAATATGATATTTAATGCTATATTTCCTATAACAAATAGATTGGGAAAAACCCCACTTGGGAAATGTTATAAAACACATGTCTGTATCCAGATATTGAGGTAGGCTTCTACATCACTACAGTGGTGACATCTAGTGGCATATTAAGGATTCAATATCTGTGATATAATCGTTTTCTATTACAAAAATCGACCAGATTAGAACTGCCTATCAAATGTGGACCAACAAGGGAAAAGGGCCCTCCGTGAGAGATTTTTAGTACCAAACTTTAACCACCAGGGGGCTCCATATAGCCAAAAAGGACCAAAATATAGCAAAAACTTATCTATACTACTTTTTTATGTATAATATGATAGGCCACGTTAGAAGATTCCATCTTTGGTGAAAACCGTCCATATTTGGAATTGAAAAGAACGTTTTTGGGCCTAAATTGGTGTTTTTGCACATGTTGGTTGCCATGGAAACATGATTTTCATTCTAAATTGATTTATTTTAATATTGATTGATAGAAGGCCCCACAATGATTTCTATGTTGAAAACAGAATATAAATACCATTTTTATATCAAAAGTATGGAAGGCCGGTGCGACATGCCAAATGCCAAAATGCCAAATGCCAAAATGCCAAAATGCCAAAATGCCAAATGCCATAAATGCGAAAATAAAGATGATAATGCTACCTTCCTGCTGCCTGCGCATGCGCATTGTAGCAAGCAGATTTAGGCAGGTGTTTTGTATGGTACAACCACAAGTACAATTCTCCTACTTTCATCGTACAAACTTCTTGTAAGTGTCTAACATTTCTTTTTTGTATTTCTATACGTTCAGTCAAGTCAGTCAAGTATAGTATCTAGTTGGAAATGCGTGACAATTATGTTATATATGATATATTTGGCTGTGCCGTGTACTGTCAGTGTCACTAGTGTCAGTCTAATTCAGTGGACGCACCGCTTCTTATTTCTATTCTCCCTGTCGGACAGACTTGTACTGGTCACGTGACTACCTGCCGGAATCCACACTCAATGCTAACCTGTACCTCAGTAAATTGCTGCAAATATCATTTTAGGATCATTTTTCTCCGGGAAAATGATAAAATATGTTACAAATATCCCACCCGGATATTTATAGACCAGATATTCCATTGGATTGCTGGTAGATACTTAGATATGATACGATTTCTACCATTATTTACCCTGCCGAAAGCGGCCGCCAACTCTATATAGCTTAAGTACTAGAAATCTTGCTAAATCTAAGATTTCTCAAAATTTCCAAAAGTTAGGGATCTATGGCTACCATAATTTATATGCATGTTCATATCGTCCTTGCCACTCGGTTAAAATATCTAAGGTATCTAGGGGGTATAAGGCCCTAAATCAGGGCCCCAAAGGTTGAATACACAGGCACAGGGTGCCAGTTACTATGCTTCAGTATAGGAAAAAAAAACAACCTAGCTGCAGTGTTTGCAGCAACAGCCGGGCCACTCACACTCGCGCGAGTGGCGCCCCCTACGTCCGGTCGGCCATTGCTGACAGTAAGAATATAGGCATGTTTGGTATCAAATGAAAGCTGAGTTTGGTTCGCGTACAACCCGCGGGTAGTACGCGGGAATTTACGGTACTGAACATTTTCTACTATTTTGACAGGGTCGATGCAAGATATCCTGCTGTGCAACATGGCTCTCGACCTAGATGCTGAAACAGCTCACTGCTTTGATAGAGGGTATAATGCAAAGGAAACTACAGCTTCTTTGGGCATACACCAAGGTTATTGGAGAAGGTGACACTTATACAGCACTATTAAGCCGACTTCTCTTCTTGTCTGACCCCCTGCTTTTATATTAATTCATCATCTGATGTTCAAGCTATTTCTACAATATCAAATTAAAATTTCAACGGAGTGGTATATAAAGTAAAGTTCAAAAGACTGAGGTCCCCTCACTCTCATGGTCAGTGGTCGGAGTTCAAAAGACGAGGTCCCCTCACTCCCATGGTCAGTGGTCCGAGTTCAAAAGACTGATGTCCCCTCAATCCCATGGTCAGTGGTCGGAGTTCAGAGGACTGAGCTCCCTTCACTCACCTGGCCAGATTTTACTTCGTTGTAAACGAATTTAGAGTACAAGTACTTCGTTATAAAGAAGTTTATATACTATAGAAATGTATAGGAGAGAGTTAAGATCTTGAGAATTATTTTGTTATAAACAATGACTCAGGTTGAAAGGTATTCCCTCAAACCCTCTTTTAAAATTATAGATTAACCCAAAATACACTGAATAAAGGAGGCTATAGTCAATCAATTATAGTTGAACCGACATGTTTCGGACATTGCTGTCCTTTGTCAAGGTTGTTATAAACAAAATTCGTTATAACAGAGTTCGTAATAACGAAGTTTTACTGTAAATATTTATTATAATTCCACAATTTCTAATTGCAGTGTACGTACAACACAGCGTCGTCTGAAGCGTATGGGGTTAACTCATAAGGGCCAAGAATCTCCCCTTGACCTTATCGTTGAGGCACTTGAACACGAACTTGTAGAAACCTGCAGAACCCTCGGTGTTGGACAAATATGGAAAAGGCTGCGGAGCAAACATCTATTACTTGTTAAAAGGTTTGTGACTAGACAAAATAAACATGTTTTTCATGTATAATGACGTGTCGACTGGGCACAAAAGATTAGAAAGGTTGTGTCTAGCGGAAATCAAAGTGCCGGACCCTTAGGGATGTCATCGATAGCCCCAGTATCGATACACCAACATTTCTTATATTCCAATAATCACATTGACAAAAGCGTTATATTGATGCAGTACTTTTTAGAATGAACAGCCTCCTAATTGACCGGCGCCATAGCCATGGCTCCGCCGGTCATGATACAGCTTTACCAGAAATCCGTAAGCTCAGACAGACAAATAACACACCCATTGGTTTAACATTGGCTGAGTGAACCATTAGATTTCTCCTTCAATAGGTACCTAATAGGTCTATTATGATGGTCCGCTCAAGCCACCTGCTTAACTGAATGGGTCGTACACACAGGTCTCCCCAAATTTAGGTCTAGTCATATACCTGCAACACATCTATTGCCTACCCACAATGCACTGCTCATTCCGGTCTTCTGAAAACACAGTTGTTCACACTCACCCTGCATTCTCAATAAATAGCATTGACACCTAGGTAGAATGTTTATCTACGTGTCCATGCCTTTGCCATCGATCCCCTGTCCCCCCGCCCCCGTTCTCCCTTTACCCCGTTCTCCCTTTATCCCGTTCTCCCTTTATCCCGTTCTCCGTTTATCCCGTTCTCCGTTTATCCCGTTCTCCGTTTATCCCGTTCTCCGTTTATCCCTTTCTCCCTTTAACCCGTCCACCTTTTATCCCGTTCTCCGTTTATCCCGTTCTCCGTTTATCCCTTTCTCCCTTTCTCCCTCTCACCTTTTATCCCGTTCTCCGTTTATCCCTTTCTCCCGTTCTCCGTTTATCCCATTCTCCCTTTATCCCGTTCGCCTTTTATCCCGTTCGCCTTTTATCCCGTTCGCCTTTTATCCCGTTCGCCTTTTATCCCGTTCGCCGTTTATCCCGTTCGCCGTTTATCCCGTTCGCCGTTTATAGCGTTCACCGTTTATCCCATTCTCCGTTTATCCCGTTCTCCCTTTCTCCCGTTCTCCGTTTCTTCCGTTCGCCCTTTATCCCGTTCTCCGTTTATCCCGTTCTCAGTTTATCCCGTTCTCCGTTTATCCCGTTCTCCGTTTATCCCGTTCTCCGTTTATCCCTTTCTCCCTTTAACCCGTTCACCTTTTATCCCGTTCTCCGTTTATCCCATTCTCCGTTTATCCCTTTCTCCCTTTCTCCCGTTCACCTTTTATCCCGTTCACCTTTTATCCCGTTCTCCGTTCATCCCTTTCTCCCATTCTCCGTTTATCCCGTTCTCCCTTTATCCCGTTCGCCTTTTATCCCGTTCGCCTTTTATCCCGTTCGCCTTTTATCCCGTTCGCCGTTTATCCCATATTCCGTTTATCCCATATTCCGTTTATCCCGTTCTCCCTTTCTCCCGTTCTCCGTTTCTTCCGTTCGCCCTTTATCCCGTTCTCAGTTTATCCCGTTCTCAGTTTATCCCGTTCTCCGTTTATCCCGTTCTCCATTTACCCGTTCCCCGTTTAGCCCCTTCTCCGTTTAGCCCCTTCTCCGTTCGTCCCCTTCTCCGTTTATTCCCTTTCCCTTTCTCCCATTCTCCCGTTCTCCCTTTATCCCGTTCTCCCTTTATCCCGTTCTCCCTTTATCCCCTTCTCCGTTCATCCCATTCTCCCGTTCTCCCTTTCTCCAGTTCTCTAATTATCCCCTTCTCCCTTTCTCCCGTTCTCCATTTATCCCATTCTCTGTTTCTCCCGTTCTCCCGTTCTCCGTTTATCCCGTTCTCTGTCTATCCCGTTCTCCGTTTATCCCGTTCTCCATTTATCCCTTTCTCCGTTTATCCCTTTCTCCGTTTATCCCGTTCTCCGTTTATCCCGTTCTCCGTTTTTCCCGTTCTCCCTTTCCCCGTTTATCCCGTCATCCGTTTATCCCGTTCGTTGTTTATACCGTTCGTCGTTTATAGCGTTCACCGTTTATCCCTTTCACCGTTTATCCCGTTCTCCGTTTATCCCTTTCTCCCGTTCTCCCATTCTCCCGTTCTCCCTTTATCCCGTTCTCCCTTTATCCCGTTCTACCTTTATCCCGTTCTCCCTTTATCCCATTCTCCCTTAATCCCGTTCTCCCTTAATCCCTTTCGCCCTTTATCCCCTTCTCTGTTTACCCCCTTCTCCGTTTATCCTTTTCTCTGTTTATCCCCTTCTCCGTTCATCCCATTCTCCCGTTCTCCCTTTCTCCAGTTCTCTAATTATCCCCTTCTCCCTTTCTCCCGTTCTCCATTTATCCCATTCTCCCTTTCTCCCGTTCTCCGTTTCTCCCGTTCTCCGTTTATCGCGTTCTCTGTTTATCCCGTTCTCCGTTTATCCCGTTCTCCATTTATCCCTTTCTCCGTTTATCCCTTTCTCCGTTTATCCCGTTCTCCGTTTATCCCGTTCTCCGTTTATCCCGTTCTCCTTTTCCCCGTTTATCCCGTCATCCGTTTATCCCGTTCGTTGTTTATACCGTTCGTCGTTTATAGCGTTCACCGTTTATAGCGTTCACCGTTTATCCCATTCTCCGTTTATCCCGTTCTCCCTTTCTCCCGTTCTCCGTTTCTTCCGTTCGCCCTTTATCCCGTTCTCCGTTTATCCCGTTCTCAGTTTATCCCGTTCTCCGTTTATCCCGTTCTCCGTTTATCCCTTTCTCCCTTTAACCCGTTCACCTTTTATCCCGTTCTCCGTTTATCCCATTCTCCGTTTATCCCTTTCTCCCTTTCTCCCGTTCACCTTTTATCCCGTTCACCTTTTATCCCGTTCTCCGTTCATCCCTTTCTCCCATTCTCCGTTTATCCCGTTCTCCCTTTATCCCGTTCGCCTTTTATCCCGTTCGCCTTTTATCCCGTTCGCCTTTTATCCCGTTCGCCGTTTATCCCGTTCGCCGTTTATCCCATATTCCGTTTATCCCGTTCTCCCTTTCTCCCGTTCTCCGTTTCTTCCGTTCGCCCTTTATCCCGTTCTCAGTTTATCCCGTTCTCCGTTTATCCCGTTCTCCGTTTATCCCGTTCTCCATTTACCCGTTCCCCGTTTAGCCCCTTCTCCGTTTAGCCCCTTCTCCGTTCGTCCCCTTCTCCGTTTATTCCCTTTCCCTTTCTCCCATTCTCCCGTTCTCCCTTTATCCCGTTCTCCCTTTATCCCGTTCTCCCTTTATCCCCTTCTCCGTTCATCCCATTCTCCCGTTCTCCCTTTCTCCAGTTCTCTAATTATCCCCTTCTCCCTTTCTCCCGTTCTCCATTTATCCCATTCTCTGTTTCTCCCGTTCTCCCTTTCTCCCGTTCTCCGTTTATCCCGTTCTCTGTCTATCCCGTTCTCCGTTTATCCCGTTCTCCATTTATCCCTTTCTCCGTTTATCCCTTTCTCCGTTTATCCCGTTCTCCGTTTATCCCGTTCTCCGTTTATCCCGTTCTCCTTTTCCCCGTTTATCCCGTCATCCGTTTATCCCGTTCGTTGTTTATACCGTTCGTCGTTTATAGCGTTCACCGTTTATCCCGTTCTCCGTTTATCCCGTTCTCCGTTTATCCCTTTCTCCGTTTATCCCTTTCTCCGTTTATCCCGTTCTCCGTTTATCCCGTTCTCCGTTTATCCCGTTCTCCGTTTATCCTGTTCTCCTTTTCCCCGTTTATCCCGTCATCCGTTTATCCCGTTCGTTGTTTATACCGTTCGTCGTTTATAGCGTTCACCGTTTATCCCTTTCACCGTTTATCCCGTTCTCCGTTTATCCCTTTCTCCCGTTCTCCCTTTCTCCTGTTTTCTCTTTCTCCGTTTATCCCGTTCTGTTTATCCCGTTCTCCGTTTAGCCCGTTCTCCCTTTCCCCGTTTATCCCGTTATCCGTTTATCCCGTTCATCGTTTATAGCGTTCACCGTTTATCCCTTTCACCGTTTATCCCATTCGTCGTTGATCCCTTTCTCCGGTTCTCCCTTTCTCCCGTTCTCCCTTTCTCCTGTTCCCTGTTTCTCCCGTTCTCAGTTTCTCCCCTTCTCCTTTTCTCCCCTTCTCCGTTTCTCCCCTTCTCCGTTTCTCCCCTTCTCCGTTTCTCCCCTTCTCCGTTTCTCCCCTTCTCCGTTTCTCCCCTTCTCCGTTTCTCCCCTTCTCCGTTTCTCCCCTTCTCCGTTTCTCCCCATCTCCGTTTCTCCCCATCTCCGTTTCTCCCCTTCTCCTATATCCTAAACGTAAGCCGGTCACCACACCTTTGGTGTGCAATCTTAACTCCTAGCCTTTGAATCCTCGTTGTATTGCCAATTGGATTTTAAATATAAGGATAGCATAATGTAGGTGTAATATCGGGCACATCTACCCCAGCCAGGCCGCCGCAGGACAGTGTATTTCTCACCTACAGTGCCTACACCCTTATGTATAATTTGCATAGTAGTAGGACGACTTTAGCACCAAGCTTGGTCGTCACAGGGTGGTGTATTTCTCACCTACAGAGCCTACACCCTTATGTATAATATGCCATATTAGTAGGACAACTTTAGCACCAAGCCCGGCCATCGCAGGGCGGTGTATTTCACAGGGTTATTTCACAGGGGGTGTAAAATACGGCCTCCTTTGGCTAAGTCAATGACAGTGCCTTATTCACCATGAAATAGAATATTGATATAATTATTAGGTAAGAAACTGAAAGGTTCCATCTTAAACATTCAAAACCAAACTTTTAATATTGCTCTTAACGTTATGTTACATCTAATATTTTTTCTTCACAGACAGACAGTACGCGATCTTGTAACACTTCTCTGCCCTGGACGACAAGAACAGATGAGGAAAGGACGTCTTGAGAGAAGGAAGTATAAGGTGGCCGGTCCCAACCATATCTGGCACATAGACGGGAACGACAAATTAAAGCCGTATGGTCTATGTGTCAGTGGGGGGATCGATGGTTGGAGCAGACAACTCATCTGGCTCGAGGTTGCCAGGACTAACAAAGATCCCAGACTTATTTGCCAGTTCTACCTTGATGCTGTCCAGAAGCACCGTGTCGTACCACTCGCAGTGAGACTAGACAGAGGCACAGAGAACACATCGCTGTCTGATGTACATACCCTCCTACGGTCTGAACATGAGGATGACTGGGTTGCATCGGCCGTCATGTTTGGGTCGTCTAACCACAACCAGCGAATCGAGCGGTGGTGGGGGTATCTCAGGATAGCGGTTTTGCCTACCTATGTGGACTACTTTAAGGACCTTGTTGCAGCTGGAATATTAGAGACCTCAAATGCGCTACACATTGAGTGTGTCAGATTTTGCTTCATGCAAAATCTACAGAGGGAGTTACAACTCCACCTGGATCATTGGAACCAGCACCGTGTCCGTAAAATGAAGGATGTTGATTGTCCTGCTGGGGTCCCTAATTTCCTGTACCACAATCCAGAGTACCATCAGAAGACAGACCAGGGGAAGGCAGTCCACCAACTCATGGTACAGGACTGCAAGCTTCTGCACAACTATCCACTCACAGAATATGGTTGCACTGATGACTTTGCAGAATGGGCACTCCAAAGCATGGTAGACAATGGATGGGCAATGCCTAGAAATTTCCACGAAGCCACTGACCTGTTTGCTCACTTAATCATGGAGATACATGCAGCTTAGAAATACCAAGCTAGCCCTAGTGTACTTTACTGACCGGCTTCATGTCCCATGGAAACGGTCAACATTAGTCAACCTAAGATTCCGTAGCCTCAAAGAGGGAAATGGCGCGTAGGTAAAAATAGCATTGAGCATTCAGACCAATAGATTAGTACAGGAATAACCACCAAAAAGGTCTATAGCCTCTTGAATCATGAAAGCCTGGCTCTGGTCCCCATTCTCTACCCTTGTAAGTGGAGGCCGTGGTCTGCACAAGCTGCCTAAATATTTATGTACCACCTTTTATGCAAATACTATTCTTGATCACACCTTTGGCCGACTTCACTCAGACCGACTGTCGCTGTAAGGGTACTAAGAGGTTGGCTACCATCTCTCGAGGTGCCGTCCCAGGACAATGTTTATGAAGGCTCACCATGGCCGAAACGGTAGATCAACACCTCATCTGATACAGGGATTTTGACAGGGCCGCGCAGCGCGCAATTTACGCATTTAAACCCTAAATGGCGCATTAAAATGTCCATATTGTGCGCCCATTGGCGCATTAGTCATCATGGATAATGCACAGAAATATATTTTATAATATCATCTATAGTTTGTAAAATAGGACATGTATCATGTCATATACCGTTGGAAAGCTAGAGACACAGAGAAACCAAATCTATGGGTCTACCCAGTGCATCAAGAGCTGTGTAAGAATTATGTAATTAAACCAAGACAAAAGCACTAAAAGAAATAAATCTTTTCTTAAGAATTTTAATCATTCCCTCCCCACCCAGCCAACTATACACCCATCGATTCAGCAACACGTTTCTGGTAATCCTATCCTGCTTAAAAATCAGATTATAGGGCCGGGAATGTGCTTCGGAAACTTTTTATCTTTTCCGGTCATCTTTTACTCGTTATCAAGAGTCTTGAAAGGCATCAAAAGTGGTGATAGCAGGTTCATTCTATAATATAATAATGAGGCGCCAGCATTGTCCCTACCAAATAAAAGTAATGCCAACACTATTTTTGACCAAATTATTGTGGATATTTAAGATGACATAATAATGACTGCAACATACAAAATGTATAATCAAAGTAAACATCATTGGAAACCAACAGACTGTATATAGTAAAACTAAGGCAAGTCATGAGTTCATGGAGCTTTAAGATGGGATAGCCCGATTTCTTCCATATTTTAAATTCTACTGAAATGTGTATTTCGAGATTTTTCAACCCTAATTGTCGGACGTACTACTTTAATCCTGCCTTATTAGTTGGTGGGTATCATGATGCCATAAACTAGGGAGGGACGCAATGGGGGTAGGAAGGTAGCAGTAGGTGGGGGAACAGGTCACCCTCAACTTTATTGGAGTATCCCCAACCCTACATGAAATAAAATTGTTTACTTAAATACTCTAAAATACACCAAAGGCTTCCCTGATTTTGTTTCAGCCTTGGATAAAATGAGAGCCATTCTATTTAGTGTTTCACAAAACAAAACACAACAGTGTGATGTTGCATTCCTCTTCTTTTTTTGCCCCCCTCCCTTTTTTTAAACAAAATATGGAGCGGATTCTGTATGTGGTTTCAGGAGAAATTATTTAAGACTACTAAGCATGGCTAAGTATGTCTAATGTAGTTAATAGAAAATGCATTTATTTGACTGTTTTACTGTGGGCACTATGATGGCCCATTACTTTACTAAATGGCGCATTGTTTTTGCTAAGTAAGGCGCCATTGTCCCATTGCAAAAAATCCTGTCAAAATCCCTGCTGATACATGCTCATATCAACTCATCATCATCCACTTGTATATATTCTTGTTATACCGTAAAACCTCGCGTATAAGCCGCGGCTTATACGCGAGTTTTTGCTACTATGGCACAGTACTAAAAGTCACCATAATCAGATCCCTGGTGCAGCTTATAGGATCGTCCCAAAGTCGGGGTGCGGCTTATACGCGAGTTAGGCTTATACGCGAGGTTTTACGGTAACCAGCCCCTTCGGGGTCTGGGATTGTGACTGGCAGACTGCAGCCCATACTATAAAATCATATGGCTATTACGTGACATTTTTAATTCCTGCACTCCCCCCGCCTCCCGGGCCGATGTAAGCCTATTCAGACTCGGAGCCCTTTCATCATGCTCCTCCACCTGGAAGTGCTTCCCATGACTTCCAGTCCATTTAATGTGGGCGGGAAACAATGGCAGTGGCGCCATCTAATGGGATGCAGTAGAACTGCTTAGTGATGTGATGTTGCTTAGTGATCTGACCTGACCTGACCTTTGACCCCGCCCCTGTCAACAGGGGAGCGCCGATTGGGAAGTTTAGACTCGGAATTCTCAATCATTTAATTGTATTTTTATATCATACTATGCAGGGGACATTAAATGGGTATTTACCATCGAATTTTGTTGTAACTGATCCTCATTACTTGCTAATTATCTTATTCTAGTGCCATTAAGTAGGCCAAGACAATGGCGGATTGTTGTGCTTCTTCTTGTCTAGTTGCCAGGAACTTTGCGAGACTAGGCCTACATGTATTATATATATTTATCTCAATACAATTGGATTCTGAGAAAAGTTTTGATAAGGAGAAGGATTACCTCATCTGGGCCCCTCCAAATAAAAATAAAATACATTTGGAGAAAAAAATCGAGTTAGCTTTGGGAAAAAAACATAATTTGATATAGCCTCTTTTGGTTTATCTGTTCCTGGCGAGCCACTCAAGTCCAATTCAATGGGATGGTTCGCCGGTCTCAACTAATGCCGTTTTATTTATATGGGAATCAATTTTAACAAAAACCAAATATTTGGACGGTGTCGGGTTTTGTGTGACATACAATTTCGCCTCTCCTCCTATAGTCTCAATCATACTCAAAATGAAATGTTCTGTAACACCAAATACCGTAAATTCTCGCGTAGAAGCCGCGGCCTGTACGCGAGTCAGATTCAGCTTTCTTTTGATACCAAACATGCCTATATAGGGTGCGGCTTATACGAGAGTTTTTATTAGTATACTACAGTACCAAAATCGTAATATTCAGACCCCCTCTGCGGCTTATATAATTTGTCAAAGTTAGGGGTGCGGCTTATACGCGAGTTAGGCTTATACGCGAGAATTTACGGTACATAGACAATGGTTCACGAGTTTTATTCTGTTGGCTGGGTTATTACATGAGTTGAATGTCAGGCCGTATTTCACGAGGCGGGGTAGTAACACCGGTCGTCGCTGCGAGTATGGGTTATTTAAGGGTGGTGTTAACCCTTTAAGGCCGGCATGATACCTTAATGCATCATGGCCTTGGTTGTAATGATGCATGGATGCAGCCCTGGCGAGTAACTCGCTAGTGCTGCATTCATGCACCATGCCGACCCTATGGGGTTAAGAAACTCCCAAACGGCTGTCATGATGTACCAAGGCAGCACGGGCGAGTTACTTGCCGGGGCTGCATTGGTGCATCACGACGACAAATGTCATCTTTTAGCGACCCCTGTCCTGTAAGGGTTAAATACGGACCTCTTTGGTTAAGTTAATGAGACTGCTATATTCAAAGTACCGTAAAACCCTGCCTTTAAGACGACCCCCCCAACTTTAGAAAAAAATCTGTCTTGTGCAAAAAATATATTACATTTTGGAAAACCCCACCTTTAAGACGACCCCCGACTTTGGGGGTCCTGTCTAGCCTCAAGGTCAACAAAATTGCAAGATTTCTATCATTTCCCCATGAACTTATTACAGTCTACAGTACGATACATGTTACTTTCTAAAAATCATTGAAAGAAAAGTTTATAAATGGTATGAGGTCGTTGATATTTTCATTTTCATTTTTTCATACTTTTTTCACATTGAAAATTTCCAACACCCCGCCTTTAAGATGACCCCCCAACTTGCAGAAAAAATCTGTCTTGTGCAAATAGAATACGCCAAATAAAATCCGTGTCAAAGCCGGGGTTTTACGGTAAATAGACAAAGGTGCACGAGTAGAGTTCCTCTATAGCTTCGCCTCGTGAAATAACCCTCAGTGAGGAACTCAACCAGTGCTCCTTTGTGTCTATTTGGTTGCTATGGTTACTTACAGTTGTGTGTCTTTACCATTTTGTATATTACTGTGACATGATGGAAGTCTACTTTTTCTCTTTTATCTTGCAATAAATAAAATTGTACTATCAATTTTCTTCTCATTATTTTGGTTTAATTTTTTTTAAATTAATAATAAAAGAAAAAAATATTCATTTTATTTCAAACAGGAATTTTATTTTCAAACAGTAACAACTCTGATAACAATCCACAATGTAATATATCATTCACACGTCATTACATAAACTAATTATAATAATTGAGCAAAAGCACCATTAATATTCCTTCATGAAATAACACATTAAGTAAAAAATAAAAGTTAAATCAGACTTGCCAGTGCTGCATTAATGCATCATGCCGACCCTATGGAGTTGAGACACTCCCGAATGGTTTGCATGATGCAGCAAGTTTTAAGGCATCATTCTGCTCCTAAAGGATTAAAGAATGGATAAAACTCCAAAAAGAGAGCAGCTTAATGTTTTAAGTAAACCTGAGCCCATCTATCTGATGGTATCACAATATAAATGAAGTAAAAGAGTAAAAACTCATGTTCATCTCTGAGCACTGAGCACAGGCATGTCTTACAAACTGGATATGTCTAAAGGTCCAAAAAGAGAACACCTTAATGTTAAAAATGAACATAAATGCATCTGTGTGATGGTATCAAAACCATTTCCATCTCTGAACTTGAGATATAACTACCGTAGGCCAAAAAACACGAATACAAATGTAGGTGAAGGAATATCCAATTCCCTTAACTCACAGCATAGAAACTTCATTGCTGTAGGTAACCACTCATCAAATCTCTAAATCTCTTTAACATTAATGCACTAGGTATTTTACCTAAATTCATAAATGTTCCTGAGGTACATCTTAAAGCTAGGAAACAACAAATACTGTCTCACCAGATCAATACAAGTTGACAGTTTTTGAACATATGACGTCTTTGCCGTAACCCGGTCAAGGACTACCGTAAATTCTCGCGTAGAAGCCGCGGCTTGTACGCTTTCTTTTGATACCAAACATGACTATATAGGGTGCGGCTTATACGAGAGTTTTTATTAGTATACAGTGACGTCGCAGTAGTCCGGGCGACGATAGTCCGGGTACTACACCATCCGGTCAGGGTAGCCTCTGCACGGCCCTAATCACACTATATCAGTATACAGTAGTCCGGGTATCTCATGATCCGGGTACCGGGCAGTGCCCCTAGTGTACAGAGAGTGTATTTATTATCAAAATATGACTCAGTAGACCAGTCAACTCAACCCCCTTCCCCTCCAACAAAAAAAAAGAAAACAAAAGGAAAAAGAATATAAAGCCGACCGTCTAAAAACTCATTTAGCTCCCTAGGTTAGAGGAGCACTGACCCTTTCATCTCGATCTGTAACAGTTTGAAAACTACACATACATTAGGATTAGGAAAACGCAGCATTGTCTAGGCACCCTTATTATGCCTTAGCATTTGTTTCAACTCAATTACAGACACAACACGTGCATATAACAAAGCATTTAGCACCTTGATGCACAATGCTAGTTAAAAGCTATGTTCGTCTGTTCACTAGGGCAGCTCCGAGTGTGAAAACCGTCACATAAACAACAGACAATACATCTTATATAGCAGCCCTATGAAATTAAAAAAACTACAAAAACATTTCAGTAAAATATCACACTACATTGTGTCTTTCATGTCATTCATTTTTGTACTACACGTACCAGGTATATATTTAAATGTGTTTATATCTTGAATTATCCAACACATTTTAAAAACAGAATCAAAACACATTTTCAAATAAGTATAACCGGGCGGCATTTGCTTTGATATCTCACGTTCCCAGTTCTCCTCTCGAGGGGACCTGGGAAAGTGAGATATCAGCTCGAGGATCCGTCAACCACCTAATTCTATCGATGTATTGATTTGATGAGACAGCCCAAACCATCCATATAACCCTGTTCACAAAATACTCTTTTGAAGAAGTACCAAAATAGAGCTGTGTGAAACTGTCGGTCAACGCAGTTGGGAACGCACTGTTTACAATCACATGTTTTGTGCAATATCTCCCTTAACTGAAACACCTTTTTCATGATTCTTCTTAACACTAAAGGAATGAATAAACCTCCTTACGTCTTAGCCACATCGTTAGAAAGATGAAAGACAATCCCCTCTCAAGGGAAGAAACATTTACTTTGAATTGATATACATTGGTTTTAGCTGTGGCATACACCCAGCGGCGCCATCGTTGCTCCGCTACAGATCAGGTCGTAGTTAGGGGCAAAAATCGTAAGATTACGAAAAAATCATAGCCCTTGGCACCCCTGACATCGTATTGATTTTATAGACCTCTATAGTGCCGGAAACTTAATCTCTCTAGGCCGTCAGCTGCTTAGATTTTGGAGTTGTTTTTTTTATCCCTCTAAGGCCACTAAGTCGATTATCAGCTTTGCGAACACTTTATACAGGAAAGAGTTGGGGGGCGGGAGGCTTTTTTTTCTCTTTCCTTCTACTTCTTTTCTGGTGCGGGAGGATATTTTTCTCTACTTCTTTTTATATTGTAAGGGCTGCACGTGGAAACAAGGAGTAAATTGGGTTTTAAATTTTGTTTCTACTCCAATTAAAAGCCAAGATATTGTTTATTTTGTAAAACGAATTTAGAAAAAAAAGAGCCAATGTGGCATTTTTTTAAAGGATAAGCGCAGTGTTCACAGAGCTGACAATCAACTTTCAGCCACATTAATGGCACTATGATTTTACTCAGATCCGGGAAAAATGACAGATTAAACGTGTGATTGACATCACAGATGACTCAGGGTCAAGGTAATTAAGTGATTGAATTTATTTATTTATTAAAAACTTGAAGCTGTAAATCTCACATCCCCTACCCCACATTCCCCCTACCCCACATTCCCCTACCCCACATTACCCAACTCTACCTACTGACCACTACCACTGAGTACCAGTATCCACTGACCCTGTGCCAGCTTCACTAGTTTCTGTCCACACATTTATGTAATTCAAGATAGGTGAAGAGAATTAGCCAAAAAAGGTCTTACAAAAAACGTCTCACCTAGTATTACAAGATACCTCCCATTGACTTAGCACTGGAGTTGTGTGGACCGTAATGGAGACAAAAATTGAATCTAGTACTTAAGAGTTTAATTTTGCTCTCCAACTTTTTGGTCAGATTTTGTGACTTTTATTAGATTCAATATTTAGAATGGTTGCAACATGATATTTGTAATATTTCTTGGTATAGCATGTAGATGAATGTCCCATCTTTCAATACCCACCCTTTTTTAGTATATTGGCTGAGAATTTCCTACTTAAAATTGACGTGAAATTGAACTTTCACTATCTTGATGCAACCCCTCATGAGGCGTCGCATAAGACTCAGGGTGGTAACCCTGAGTCAATTACAAGTTTATAGAGTCTTTCCACTCATTATAGGCCGTATTAACCCCAGGTGGCAGGGTCCATACTCTGCCCTGGGATTGAACAAGGACAGCATTTTGTGGGGATACGTATATGTGGTTGAGAAAATGGCATAACGCTGGTGTTACCAGCGCCATGTCTTCCGTAGCAATGTCATGGAATACCTCATAGAGGGCCATTTCACTGTGTGGCACGAGGATGAATGGCCCCCAGGCCGAATTTATGCTCTCCGTTGGTACTCCTCTGTGGTGCACATATAGCTGTGCCTGTACATTTTCTTGATAGATGGGGATATAAGTGTCATGATCATAGTTAAGAGATGGTCCGAACGCCCCCCTATTTTGCACTTCTGCCCTCTCTGCTTCGATGCTTGCTCTTGCGTCACGCAGAGATTGAATGGGGTCCTGGTCTGCAGCTGTAAGAATCATGAGTTCTATGGCCCCATTCAACACAGGTGTTACTGCCTCGCCCATCTGGTTGACAGCCTGATCCGCGGGAGCTGGTGGAGCGAAGAGTGCCGCCTGGTTCGCGGGAGCTGGTGCAGCGAGGACTGCCGCCTGGTTCGCGGGAGCTGGTGCAGCGAGGACTGCCGCCTGGTTCGCGGGAGCTGGTGCAGCGGGGACTGCCGCCTGGTTCGCGGGAGCTGGTGCAGCGGGGACTGCCGCCTGGTTCGCGGGAGCTGGTGGAGCGAGGACTGCCGCCTGGTTCGCGGGAGCTGGTGCAGCGAGGACTGCCGCCTGGTTCGCGGGAGCTGGTGCAGCGAGGACTGCCGCCTGGTTCGCGGGAGCTGGTGCAGCGGGGACTGCCGCCTGGTTCGCGGGAGCTGGTGCAGCGGGGACTGCCGCCTGGTTCGCGGGAGCTGGTGCAGCGGGGACTGCCGCCTGGTTCGCGGGAGCTGGTGGAGCGAGGAGTGCCGCCTGGTTCGCGGGAGCTGGTGCAGCGGGGACTGCCGCCTGGTTCGCGGGAGCTGGTGGAGCGAGGAGTGCTGCCTGGTTCGCGGGAGCTGGTGCAGCGAGGACTGCCGCCTGGTTCGCGGGAGCTGGTGCAGCGGGGACTGCCGCCTGGTTCGCGGGAGCTGGTGCAGCGGGGACTGCCGCCTGATCCGCGGGAGCTGGTGCAGCGGGGACTGCCGCCTGGTTTGCGGGAGCTGGTGCAGCGAGGACTGCCGCCTGGTTCGCGGGAGCTGGTGCAGCGGGGACTGCCACCTGGTTCGCGGGAGCTGGTGCAGCGGGGACTGCCACCTGGTTCGCGGGAGCTGGTGCAGCGGGGACTGCCACCTGGTTCGCGGGAGCTGGTGCCGGGACAATAATTCGACCAACATAGATACGGGTAATCCCAATGTAGTGTTTATGATTTTCCCGGTATTGCACTACACTAAAGCCAGTGCGGCTAACAACTTCTTTATCCATGTTTATGATCACGTACTGGTCATACTCTGGGGGGATCTGAAGCTCGTCTACAATCTGCTTGATGACTTGTTCATAGCCCGAGTTTGCCTGTAATTCGATCTTGTGCACTTTTGTTCCCCCCATCTTGGACCAGGAGCCGGGTCGGCCCTGCTTGGCTCCACACGTGAAATTGTACGTCTTTTTCAGCTGAAGTCAACAAGGATGGAACAAGTATTAGACAAATTCAAGGATTTCACTTTAACACAGAATCGGCTACTTTTACACAGAGCTGGTTACCCAAATGAAATCGGTTTTAAGGCTTAACTCGCCTCCTACTCGCGATGAATTACAAATATCCCAATTTTTCAGTCCCTTAAAGGGCCGCAAACTGTAACTGGCAGAAGTGCCGTCAGCGGAAATAGCAGAACGGAAGCCCCCAGGTATGTTCTATCCCGGCAATTCAGCGATTTTGCCTACTACACAGGCCCTCTTTTCATATAGATGAATACAGATCGTAATAATTCTTTTACAGCAGCTTACAAAATAGAGGGGTGGCCACTACCTAAGCATATCCGATTACAACACACATGCCTGCCACACATAAATCAAAGGAGAAAGCGACAGATACAGGTGTGGCGATCCGCACAAAGGCTGCTAATCGAGACCAGCTATAACTAAATAAATGCCTTTGGCGGATCTCCATAAAAATTGAATTTTCCTGTCAGAATAGGAGTTTATATTTAATGTGGGGATATATTAAATGATGGGTTTTACATATCTCTTAACTATATCATGACATTACCTTCTTCCTATAACAATGCGATTGGGATGGGCCAGACTGTTGAGATGGTTGAGATGGCCAACTGGCCTTTCTTTTCCTGCCAATGTTTGCCAGGCGACCTCCTAACACCTGCAGCCGCTCTCTAGTTGATAATCCGGTCGAAGCTGCGGCAGCGGCTGCGGCTGCAGCTGCGGCTGCAGCAGCAGGGGGTGCTCCTGCAGCTGCAGGGGGTGCTCCTGCTGCTGCCGAAGCTGATGATGCGGCAACATTAGCTGGCACAACTGCAGGCTCTGCAAAGAACATGAGCGAAATTAAACACTAGAATAAAGTAGCGTCGTAATGTGGAAGGAAGACCAGACTAGTCCAGTTTAATAAACGGCGCCCGGCAGCATTTTGAATGCCCGCTGGGAGGTGTGGGTGGGGCTACGGGTCTGACGTTAGGGTTACGGGAGGTGTGGGTGAGTCCACGAGTCTGATGTTAGGTTTTGGGGAGGTGTGGGTTTGTCTACGAGTCTGACGTAAGGGTTGCAGGAGGTGCAGGTCGGTCTACGAGTCTGACATAAGGGTCGCAGGAGGTGTGGGTGGGTCTACGAGTCTGACGTAAGGGTTGCAGGAGGTGCAGGTCGGTCTACGAGTCTGACATAAGGGTCGCAGGAGGTGTGGGTGGGTCTACGAGTCTGACGTAAGGGTTGCGGGACAACCGGCAAACCCACTATTGTGAGCTCTATTCAGACCAATTTCAGTACTTAAGCATTACAAGTCATCTATCTGAAATGGATCCTGAGTTTTGAGGAAATTCTATGAAACTGAAATGAGTACCCACACCCTGGCATGCTATTGATAGTACTGGAGTTTAGAAATATGCACATCAGATAAAAAAGAGATTTAATTGATTTTTGGAGATAAAGACTAAAAGTTATGCTTCCTAAATACAAATGTAATGTTACAATGAAAATGCTAACCTGCATTGGGATACATCGCCTTTAAAGAGAAGCTCCCGCCCACGCCTGTACCAGTTCCTGAAGCTGCCTGAGAGGCAGGGGCTGCCGCTGCCTGAGCCCCTGTTGCCTGAGCTGCTGCCTGAGCCGCTGCTGCCTGAGCCGCTGCTGCCTGAGCCGCTGCTGCCTGAGCCGCTGCTGTTTGAGCCGCTGACGCTGCCTGAGGCGCTGCAATGAAACCAGATTAAAACAAAAATCAATGAAAATAAAACTTAAGCATGAAATGGATAAGGTATGAATGATGATGAGTTTTGAGGAAATTCATGAAACTGAAAGGAGTACCCACACCCTGGCATGCTATTGATAGTACTGGAGTTTAGAAATATGCACATCAGATAAACAATATTTAATTGATTTTTGGAGAAAACGACTAAAAGTTATGCTTCCTAAATACAAATGTAATGTTACAATGAAAATGCTAACCTGCATTGGGGTACATCGCCATTAAAGAGAAGCTCCCGCCCTCGCCTGCACCAGTTCCTGAAGCTGCCTGAGAGGCTGGGGCTGCCGCCGCCTGAGCAGCTGCTGTTTGAGCCGCTAATGCTGCCTGAGGGGCTGAAATAAACAAGATTAAAACAAACATCAATGAAAATAAAAGATAAGCATGAAATGGATATATGAATTATGATGGATCCTTAGTTTGAGAAAAAAATTTGGACCCTTCCTGGGGGGCAGGGGTCGACAAATCGTTGTAAAGCATTGTGTCCACTGGACACAGAGACAAGACCCACAGTGATCTAGGCCTATATAATCTATGTAATCTAGGCCTACTTGAGAGCAAGTCCTGGGGACTTGAGTGGTGATATTGAAGTCCTGGGGACTTGAGAGTAGCTGCTAGGGACTTGAATACTTTTTTATTGAAGTCCTGAGGTACGGTAGTTCAAAGGGGGGGCGGAAAAGTTCTGACCCGTTTGTGGGGGGGGGGGGGGGGGCAGAAAAACGTTGACCCCTCTCAAGGGCCACCCCCTCATTGTTAAATTATGACTCCTTCGTAAGATTGAAGTCCTGAGAACTTAAGAGTAAGTCCTAGGGACATAGCACTAAGTCCTTGGGCCTTGGCATTACGTCCCTAGGACTTGGCATCAAGTCTACAGGACCTGGGAGGCCGATTACATCCCCCAAGGCCAAGGTATCCAGTCTTCATGACTCTTTTATACCAACTGTCAAGTCCTGAGGACCTAGGGGTTGGTAGGGAAGTCCCAGAGACTTGAGGCCAAGTCCTGGGGACTTGAAAATGGGCAGTATACTACAGGTAGGTTGTATGATTGACATGGAATACTACTGGTAAGTCCTGAGGGTCTGATGGGCAAGCCATTAACAACCAATACCTTTTCTTATTTACACATTTGAAAGAAATAGGGATACAAATTTTGTCCAAACACTATTGATATTTCTTTGATATAATTTCAAAGTTGTTACTCACTTCTACCTATCAAAGCAAAATATATTTGATGTATAAGAATATAAATGCATGGTGTGGTCACCAAGATATGACTTGACAGGGATTTGACCTTAGGACCTCTGCATTATAAAACCACCATGCTAACCACTATTCTATGAGGGGCAGGTGACATAAGGAATGCCCAGGCACAACCCACTCATAATACTCAGACCCTGTTTGTACCCTAATCTCGGACATGTAATTTGGCTGAGCTGGTTGCTGGTGACTAGGGGATACAATTGGTACCAGAGGGAGACCAGTATCTCACTAGTGCCTAATAGGTCAAGACTATGCCCCCGGGGCATAGACCAGTAGCTTACAGTTTACAAGGCAAGGCAATTGCCCTGGAGCATAGCTCAGTTGCCTACACTTTACATAGGTCAAGGCTATGCCCCCAGGGCATTGATCAGTAGCTTAAAGTTTGTATAGGTCAAGACTCAGGGCATAGTTCAAAAGCCTACATTTTACATAGGTAGGCTATGCCCCTGGGGCATTGATCAGTAACCTATAGTTTGCATAGGTCAAGATCATGCCCCCAGGGCATAGATCAGTATAGTCGACAGTTGATAAATCAAGGCCCTATATCAGAGTCCGTGCAATTTGTCTAAGGCATGGCTATGCCCCTGGGGCATAGATCAGTAACCTACAGTTAGTATAGGTCAAGACCATGCCCCCAGGGCATAGATCAGTAGCTTACAGTTTGTATAGGTCGAGACTATGCCCCCGGGGAATTGATCAGTAACCTACAGTTTGCATAGGTCAAGATCATGCCCCCAGGGCATCAATCAGTATAGTCGACGGTTGATAAATCAAGGCAATGCCCCCAGGGCATTTATATATCAGAGTCAGTGCAATTTGTATAAGGCATGGCTATGCCCCCGGGGCATAGATCAGTGACCTACAGTTAGTATAGGTCAAGACCATGCCCCCAGGGCATAGATCAGTAGCTTACAGTTTGTATTGGTCGAGACTATGCCCCCGGGGCATAGGTCAGTAGTCTACAGTTTATAAGTCAAGACTATGCCCCTGGGTCATAGATCAGTAGCTTACAGTTTGCATAGGTCAAGACTATGCCCCTGGGGCATAGACCAGTATTCTATAGTTTATAAGTCAAGGGAATGCCGCTGGAGCATATATCAGTTGCCTACACTTTACATAGGTCAAGGCTATAGCCCCAGGGCATTGATCAGTAGCCTACGTTTTATATCGGTCAAGGCTATGCCCCCAGGGCATTGATCAGTAGCTTAAAGTTTGTATAGGTCAAGACTCAGGGCATAGTTCAAAAGCCTACATTTTACATAGGTAGGCTATGCCCCTGGGGCATTGATCAGTAACCTATAGTTTGCATAGGTCAAGATCATGCCCCCAGGGCATAGATCAGTATAGTCGACAGTTGATAAATCAAGGCCCTATATCAGAGTCCGTGCAATTTGTCTAAGGCATGGCTATGCCCCTGGGGCATAGATCAGTAACCTACAGTTAGTATAGGTCAAGACCATGCCCCCAGGGCATAGATCAGTAGCTTACAGTTTGTATAGGTCGAGACTATGCCCCCGGGGCATTGATCAGTAACCTACAGTTTGTATAGGTCAAGACTATGCCCCCGGGGCATAGATCAGTAACCGACAGTTTGTCTAGGTCAAGACTATGCCCCCGGGTCATAGATCAGTAGCTTACAGTTTGTATAGGTCAAGACTATGCCCCGGGGGCATAGATCAATAGTCTATAGTTTATAAGTCAAGGGAATGCCGCTGCAGCATAGATCAGTGGCCTACATTTTACATAGCTCAAGGCTATGCCCCAAGGGCATTGATCGGTAGCTTACAGTTTGTATAGGTCATAGATCAGTAGTTAAAAGTCACGGCAATGCAGATCTGGGGCTGCCATCTTGCCGCACGTGCGACTGCATAGACCATACTATATGTGACCCATCCTTACAAAATGAGGCACAAGTCGCCACAATGGTCAAAAATGACATTTAACTTTTTTGGGGAAAAATAAGTGTTAATTTATTTGGAAATAAGGTATCTAAACTGAAATTCCCTCCCAAAGGTCCATTTTTATCAATATAAGTATGCATACACTAGGAGATCCTGCTCATTGTCCCTAGCTTATCAATTTTAATCAGAATATTGTTTGATAACAGGGAATAGAATGTTCTGGTTGCCATGGTAACATAAGTTAGAATGTTCTTAATGATAGTTATAGAGAGGGCAATCCAGCAGCTTTCTGGAAATGTAATATGATGTGTGTATCTGAAAAACTTATTCGATCATTTGATAACTGCTCAGACTCAGCTAATCATGTTGAATAGATTTTACATTTGTCGGCATTTAATAGCCCTGATATCTCAGAACATAATGTTTATCGTACATTTTCTCAGTTTTAGATATTTCCGGTTTTAATTTTCAAAAATAATTTTAAAATACTTCCCATAACCAGACATATAAGTGTAAGACATCAAATGAAAGCTCTTGATGCATACTATCTGAATATGTGACTAACATAGTTTTCATATTTGGCGACATGTGCCTCATTTCGTAAGGATGGGTCACATATAGTAAACCATGTCATTCTAAACCAAATTAATGCATCTCAACCAAACAACAGATGTTACAGTCCTGAGGACTTGGAAATGGGGAGTACGCTACAATTAAGTAGGAAATAACATGGGTAAGTCCTGAGGACCTGTAGCCAAGTCCCAGGGACTTGCAGCCAAGTCCCGAGGACTTGGAAATAGAGAGTAGGCTACAATTAAGTAGAAAATAACATGGGCAGCCTAAGTCCTTCATTTATGACTTGTTGTATGTGATGATCGGTTAAATAATAAAAATAATAAAAAATGTCCTCAGGACTTAAACTCAGACTAAGAAGGCCAAAGCCCACCCCCTCGGCTCAAGTACCTGGGACTTGAGACTTGCTCTCAAGTCCCAGGGACTTGGCCTCAAGTCCCGCGGATTTGGCCTCAAGTCGTCTCAAGTCCCTGGGACTTACCCAAGTTATTTTCTACTTAATCGTAGCCTACTCCCTATTTCCAAGTCCTCGGGACTTGGCTGCAAGTCCTCAGGTTTGGCTGCAAGTCCTCAGGACTTACCATGTATACTGCCACCATGACGATCATACTTACTTGTAGTCTACTTCCCATTTATAAGTTCCCGAGACATGGCTGTAAGTCCTAAGGACTTGCCCATAGTATCTGCATGGCTATCATACTACTTACTTGTAGTCTACGGCAAGGGGCTAAACGGAGAACGGGTAAACGGAGAACGGGATAAACGGAGAACGGGATAAACGGAGAACGGAATAAAGGGCTAACGGGATAAAGGGCGAACGGAAGAAACGGAGAACGGGAGAAAGGGATAAACGGAGAACGGGATAAACAGCGAACGGGATAAACGGTGAACGGCGAACGGGATAAAGGGAGAACGGGATAAACGAAGAAAGGGAGACGGGAGAACGGGATAAAAGGAGAACGGGATAAATGGCGAGCGGGATAAAAGGTGAACGGGATAAAGGGAGAAAGGGATAAACGGCGAACGGGATAAACGGTGAACGGCGAACGGGATAAAGGGAGAACAGGATAAACGGAGAAAGGGAGACGGGAGAACGGGATAAAAGGAGAACGGGATAAATGGCGAGCGGGATAAAAGGTGAACGGGATAAAGGGAGAAAGGGATAAACGGCGAACGGGATAAACAGTGAACGGGATAAAGGGAGAACGGGATGAAGGGAGAATGGGATAAAGGGAGAAGTGGAAAAGGGAGATCGCAAAAACGAAGAACGCGAAACCGAAGAACGCGAAACCGAAGAACGCGAAACCGAAGAACCCGAAACCGAAGAACGCGAAACCGAAGAACGCGAAAACGGAGAACGGGAAAACGGAGAACACAAAAACAGAGAATGTGAAAACAGAGAACGCAAATACAGAATCATGAGCGGGGGGAGTGGGGGTGGGGAGAGCGGAGAACGGGAAATTCAATATAGAGCGACGGCAAAGGCATAGACACGTAGCACACGCCGCCCCGCGTCCGACCGACACGGCGAAACTGCAACGAAGATGGTGACGCTGCTGACGCTCCGATCGACTCGCTTTTCGGGAGAACATGAGAACGGGATAAACGGAGAACGGGATAAACGGTGAATGGGATAAACGGAGAATGGGATAAACGGAGAACGGGATAAACAGAGAGAGGAGAACGGGATAAAGGGAGAACGGGACAAACATAAAGCGGAGAAGGGGATGAATGGATTAAGAGAGAACGGGATAAAGGGAGAAGGGGATGAACGGAGAACGGGGTGAACGGAGAACGGGATAAATGGAGAAAGGGAATATATTGTTACACCACTATAGCATCACAATTTTCTATGTTGTAAAATAGAGGGAGGGGTTACAGGTTATAGCATTACATTCGCTATATATTGAACCTATTTACTATAGCCCAATGTGTGATCAACCCATTTCGTTTAACCTAATAGTTGGCTCTTTTAGCAGCTAGTGATGATCACATTCATGGCAGTAAAGGGATATTCAGTGACTGATGCTGGCAGCACTGTAATAGATGTGATGGACTCTGTGCCACCAGTGGGATAAAGGGATCACCATGGTAACAGTAGAGGTGACAACAAATGCAGCGCTACCTGTTTGTGTTTTGATTTATAACCTTTTATGGGGTGGCTTTTGGCAAGCGAATACTACCATGGTGGCCCTGCCAGTATGCACTGTTCTGTTCGTTGACTTCCCAAAACGAAATCCATGTTTGTTGCATTAGGTCTACATATGCTTTATTGTCTAGTGCCCAGGGCAGATTGGCATTTTATGAGATGATGACGTTGTATACCTAGTCACAGCCAGTTTGGACATAAGGCCATCATGTTGGGACTGTAAATTTTCTGTCCAAATTGAATAGGCCTATCTATATATTGTATACAGTAAAACACAATTGAAAAATACTAAGTAGGCTTATTCACAATAGATGTAGCTACGTCCCCTTTAATAGCATCGTCACAACACTTTCCTGCTGACCTGGGCGGGTGGGACACAGCTCATTGAGCCTATAATTATAACCATAGCAGACTGAGGTGTATAGCATCGCCACAGCACTTTCCTGCTGACCTGGGCGGGTGGGACACGGCTCATTGAGCCTATAATTATAACCATAGCAGACTGAGGTGTATAGCATCGTGGGGGGGGGGGGGGCTTCGGAGGGGTGACGAGGTACAGCCTACTTGACCACCTAACCAGGCTACTTAAATAGGCCGCCCTGACCACTCAAAGGCCGCCTATAAGTCTAGCACATGAACAGCCATGCATACCGAAATGTAGCTCTCTTTGTTCTATAGTATACAGGATTTCTTCCAATTTTAATTTGCTTCATTTTGCTGCTCTGAAAGGCCGAGTACAGTGGCACAAATGCCGGGTATAGTGATGATAGGGCCGGGTACAGAGGTATGTGGCTTCTGCTCACTGGTCACACCTCACTGCACAACCCCAGCCCCCCCTCCTCCCCTCCCCCTACCACCCTAATTTGCATAATAGCCGCTGCAAGCAAAGCGTGGGCCCACGGCCTTCACAGAGGGGGATGCCGGTCCCCTCCTCGAGGCCCTGCTTATTTATATTGGTTTCTCTGGCTGGTGGTTGCTATCTGATACAAACCCAACATACTAGCTACATAGGGAATGGCCTAGTTAGCGACTCCCAAAAGATAGAGTATATATAGGGAAAGAAACTTTTAAAAAGAATGTTTTTTGGGGTTAGAAAAGAAGGTAGGTGGCGCAGCCTTATTCCTATTAACCCTGGAATGATTAAGTCACTAACTGGTGGTCGCTATCTAGTACTTCCCCTACATACTAAATCCAAAGGGAATAGCCTAAGTAGCGACTCCATCTGTTAGCGACTTAAACCTAGAGTATATATGAGGAAAGAAGCTTAAAAGAATTCGTGGGGAACAACCCCCCCTGGGGGGAAAAGGTTCCCTTTTCTTTTATTCATATTTACCCTGGAATGATTAAGCAGTGTTGCCGAAATGACGCCGGCACGCCGGCTTTTGCTGGCGTAGAATCTTAATGGCCGGCGTAGGGCCTTGGGACGCAGGCCAGAATGGCCTGCCATAATCTCAGCTTCCTAATGGTGAAAGAATTTTTCAAATCGGCCGATTATTAGCGATGTTAGAGATTACCTTGATATTCAAAGATTTTGCCATGAATTTTGTAAGCTTACATGTAAGGAAAATATGTCATTATTAGTTCCCTGTCAGTTAAGAGAAAGTTTCTGCAAAATACCAAAGTACATTTGACCTGCGTCACAGGAAAATGGCCTGCGTAAGATCCCAAGACGCAGGCCACCTTGGCCTGCGTCCGGAAAAAGTTTTCGGCAACACTGTTAAGTCGCTAACTGGTGGTCGCTATCTAATACTGAATGTATGTACATGTACAATAGGTGAAAGGTCATGGGCTTGGGGTCTTTCACTGAATAAGGGTTATTATTGTAAGTATACCACCCCCCCCCCGACACACACACAAATATGACCCTTATTCAGTTAAAATACCCAAGCCACCAATATTCCGTATAGGGCCTACTATATAGTAGCCTTCATTTTTAGGGGGGAAACATAACCATTCCGTTTGTGAGGTCTGGATTCCCCTTTTTACTTAGAACCAATGATGTGTTTTACCACTTTTAAGGGGACTTTAATAAACGACCCACAGATCCACAGGCGACCTATTCCTAGAGAACGCCAATGTGGAATAGGATCACAGCGCCTACAAACTTGGTTGAAGATACGATAGTCTCTTCTTTTAACCAGTGCCAGTCCCGACCATGGTCTGAAGGCCCATAGATCTATTCAATTTACATAGTTCTTAGAGCAGGAGTATGGATTAAGCCAGATGTTGTGACAGCAAATGTCACATGAGATTTTTCACATGCAGCTAGAACTTACCCATATTCCTTCCGCATATTGTGCAATAGTTTTCTCCACAGTCCTCTCCACAGCACTGTGGGACTGGGGGAACCCACCGTGCCCCACAGTTCCCACAGTACTTTGAGGTGAGGCCATTGAGGGGTTTCGAGCAATTCCTGCACGTCCTCATGTTTGCTGAAACATTACACCGAGAGCATAACGTCAGGGTGAGAGAAATATATAAGAGGATATAAATCTATGCTGTATTATAGTGATTTAACTTATTTTTAAGTGAGAAATAATTCTTTTAACTGACACTTGAGTAAAGCCTAAAGGTGTCCCATGGCTATGACTGTATCATTAGTGTATGAGTGGGCCCGGCCACTCCCCATCCGAAACATTTCACTCTAAAGGCACAGCAAAATTAGCATGACAGGTACAATTTCTGTGGCCTAAGTGAGTGGGACACATTGATTCAGGTTGAGGTGAAGAAGATGATAGAAAAAAAGCCCACATCAAGTAAAGATTTTACAATAAAAGGATCCACTCACTCTTCGTCGCGTCCAGATGGGCTGCTTGCTTCCCGCGAAATTAGGTCACGTGGTTTGTTTGGTAGCCTCGATCCAGATATTTTGGCATTTTGGCATTTTGGCATTTTGGCATTTCGGCATTTCGGCATTTCGGCATTTTGGCATTTGGCATGTCGCACCGGCCTTCCATACAAAAGCTGTGTCCAAATGTTTGAAAAAGTTTGAATATTTGGTAATTAGCATAATCATGCTAATTAGATAGGAATATCTCTAAAACAAACTAAGATAGAGCTTATTGGCATTTAAGTATGGACAGTGACAACACATATTCAGAAAGCCAGTACTCAAAAACTAGAGGTGGTACCTGCTAATAAAAGATATCTCAATTTTATTATTGAGTTTTTACCTTGGAGGACCCTTTTCCCTCGACTGTCCACAAATAGTTGTCATTATCTGGGACACACATGGTGAAGAACAATCATGGCTATGTTTTAGATAAAGTCCTATAGCATTTTAAGAAGATATCAGAAGATGAAAAAATATTATACTCAAGAAGTGGACACAGGGTAGATCACATATAAAACCAGATACAGTCAAGTTAATTGTGCATGGCTTTTATTGTTGAAATGTGAGAAAGTATGTGCTTGCTATAATCAGATTTAAGATGTATAAGTCTTCGTCAGAAAAACATGGCTGTTTTTTTATTTGGTAAAAGCCGTTGAAGGATTGTAGATTCTGGGCACCATATTGGATTGGCTGTTGAATTTGCCCTTATTCCTCCATAGGGTTGATTCAGGTAAAGTGGGACACTTAAGCCATACTCTGACTTTATGTACCATTCACAAAGTTGGTACGAATAGTAGAAAATGTCAAACACATCAAATAGGTTCAGTATTTATTCCTTTAAACCAAAATATAAAAAATATATGAAATACCTTTCCCAATGTGTCCTAAATAGCCCATTTCTTAGAAATGCCATTTCAAAATTGAAGCGTCCCACTTTACTTACATTTTTGGTAAAGTGGGACACTTGCTTCATGTGAAGTGGGACAATTGATAAGAATCGACCCCCATGCTTTATAATCCATATGACAAAAATGGTAAATGTCAATTTTTGAAGGTGAGATATACATTTTGATGCACTACATCAAAAACATTAAGGAAATTTATGTAGGGTCCTTTACAGGATGAATCAAGTACACAGAGTATACATGTAAAACTGCCAAAATACTGTGCATCTGGGCTTAACGACTTTGGGCTAGGCTACACTACATTATGCCACCTGACAACATATTTGTACCCTAACTGAATCTCTATCCTCAAATTATTTTTACAAAGTGCTTAATAATGTATGCACAATTATATAGCTCATACTCTTAATTGTAAGCATCTAAAATGAATGTTTTGTTAATGAGGTAGTAATGCAGGAGCATTTCAGGGGCATATTAATCACTATAAATAACTGTAAATGACAATAATTTCTATAAATTGTAAGACAGTAGTATTGGTTAGTGATTTCTATGGTTTTAGCATCAATGTACATCAATACCAATTCTAAATGAATTTGCTACAGATTTTACCATTCAACATCGTAATGTACGATTAAAAATCATTAAAGGTAAGAAATCTCATGATAATTAACTAAATTATTATGGAAGTCAATGGTTCGCTGATGGAAGCCAATGGTTCGTTCATCTAAATAACGATCATCAGTGAAGTCACGAGATTAAACACAATCTGGAGAACTAACAAAGCCCTATTCTGGCTGTTATACTTAATAATTTGGTATTATTTACACAACTAAGTATTGTAATGATATTTGCTATGATATTTCTTTTCCTTATAAATCAAATATAGGCATATCGGGTAATGCTACTCTGAGAAAGAGGATTAATATAGTGTCCCACTTAACCTGAATCTGCCTGTCCCACTTTACCTAGCACCTTCAGCTAAAGTGGAACACTTCCATTTAAGGTCTCAGTGTACTTCATTTCAATATCTGACTAATAAAAAAATATCAAGATGTATTATATGTATCTAATATATACATACATTTTGAAATATCATGTCATCATTGTTGATACCACTACTAACAAATAATTGTACTATTTCTTATGTACTTTAATTTATATCGGCAAAAACTCTCCACCCATATCATGTTGAAATTTAGAAGGTAGAATTACCTCTTAACTTTGGTGAGATAGGTACAGTTAAGAGGGGTCAAACATAATTATATTTCTAAGAAAAAAATAAAATTTTACACCCAGGAAAGAAATTAACCCCCAAAAATGGCCTCCATGTGAATTGTCCCACTTTACCTGATGTCCCACTTTACCTGAATCAACCCTATGGATGTTGTCTCAGCAATTCCTGCAAATAATGTTCAACATTTAGGATTTAGTTATGCATTAGTATTAGTGGTACATTTCGATTCTATATTGTATACAATATATGTTTTTTCAAGTGTCTATTCATAACTTTACAAGCAGTAAGGTCAGCTAGTGGTTATAACACAGCAAATGGACTGAGGAGCCCGGTATACAAAATCGTTGTACATGCACTGATATTCCTAGGCTCCCTATACGACCAATCTCTCAGTCACTAGTATCTTACATAGTTAGTCATTTTTTGGCTACCTATATGACCAACCTAGGTAAGCTATTTTTGTCAGGTTGGTCAGTAGGCCTACTGATCAACCCACCTTAGTCTTTTAATTTCCAGGGGGAGCCACTGAGTGGTCATGAAGACAAGAGAGGTCGGCCCCAAGGAGAAATCGGCCCCAAGGAGAAATCGGCCCCAGTGAAGTCGGCCCCAAGGAGAAAACGCCCCAAGGATTGAACTGAGAACCTGTGGTGTTGGAGACGGGCTCTGATCCGTTGCGCCACTGAGCCGGTGTTACAAATGGTCGTATTGGGATATAAGCTACCTCTGCCATGTCTCTAGGCCTATATTAAATGAGCTACAGCCTTGTTGCTAAAGATCCCTGATGAGAGGTGGCTAGACCAAGGATCGATCCCACGACCTCTCGTGTACATATTACAGGGAAAAGTGCTGTGGATCTACAAGTCACTACCATAACCTGCATCTACAGTAACAGAATTGTACATGTACAGCAAAATTTGCTGTATTATTCTTTACAGCTAAAGTACTGTACATTTACAGCAAATTTTGCTGTTTACGAACAACAACTTTTTACAGTGTGCCCGTATAAGCCTAGCTCGAGTATAAGCTCAGCTGCCCCCCTAACTCATGAGAATCATATTATAAGTCGCACAGAGGGTCTGATTATGGTGAGTTTATTACTGTATCAAACATCTAAAAACTCACTATAAAATCCCCCTTATGCTTCCAATCAGCACAGTGGGATTGCCCTGCATGTGACAATCAAGCCTCCTCCCCTCCGCCCCATCACCCCCCCCCCTAATTGCCCCTAAAAAATGAAAAAATGAAAAACATAGGATAATTATTTACACAACAGTTGCTCCTTCATCTGTATAAATTGTCAAAAACACCAGACAATAGTCCCCTATCATATTATCTGAAAATCCCAGAACCACAGCACAAATAAAATTCGTTTTAAAACCGGTCACCACTTGTAAGGGGATGTCTCCTCTGGAACTCTCTTGATCTAAATGTAGGCCTACAACAACTTGAATGTCGGGTTAAATTCAAAAGTATTATTGAGAAGAAGTGACATAGGGGCCTGGGCCTATGATAGTTCCTCAGTGTTAACCTCTCTCGAAATCCACCCCCCGCCCCCCTTGTTAGATAATGACCACTCCCTTAGGTCTATGACTTGTGTAGGATAAGTAGGGGAGGACGGGGTGTAAAGTCACAGGGGCGCGTTGTCACAAGCATGTTTTTGGGCACTTCCCAGTTAGGTATGTCCAAGACGATTAAAACCCCATAGCATATCGATAAATAACTTTGCTACGAGTCATGGTCAGGTCTCTGTGAAAAACTCATCACTCACAATTAGCCAAAAACCATTTTCGCCAAAGCGGAACACGATTTTCCCCGGTTTTGGAAATGGCTGTACTCAAGCCTATGGTAGCTTCATTAAGAAGCTGCATACATCAGACTTCTGATAAATATGTCTACTATCAGCCTGTATGTGTATAGATCTTACATCTTTTCATATTTTGTAAGATCATGACCTAATTACATTTATGTGGGGAAGGGGCTAGTTGTCACAAGAAATGGGGCTAGTTGTCACAGTCTCTTCAGTATGTGACAACTAGCCCCATTCCCGAAATATCCAAAATTCGAGGTAAGATTGATATTAATATCATTGCATTTACATTTGTTTCATGTATCATATTGTTCTTCAACCTCTGAAGTATATGTACACATGTTCTAAATAAGTAGTGTATAAAAAAAACCATTATTAAAGACAGTGTTATAAAGGAGTCTTCCCAGACCCTATTTCACCAATTTCTTTTACTATCTATGCTGACAGCTGAGAAGGTATAGTTGATTGAAAGGGAACTGAATTATCAAATCTTTTCTAAATCAATTCTGTAGGGATATATCCAAAGTGACAACTAGCCCCGTGCCCTGTGACAACGCACCCCATGCTGGGGCGCGTTGTCACAGGCCAACTTTTTTTTTTGAATTAGGTCATACGTAATAATGGTTATTGATATTATTTCATTAAAGAGTTCCACATAATGGTGAAGTTCAGTATGATTTTTTGATATACTTTAAAGACTCCTCTCATATTATTTGAGGGATGTACATTGAAAAGTCCAGATTTTGTGACTTTACACCCCGTCCTCCCCTAGAATTAGAGACCAAGTCCTGGGGACTTCACCTGGGACTTCACCCTGGACCATGGGCCGCAACTGACACGGGGCCTGACCTGCTCAGGCCCCTACTATTAATAGAAGAAGGGTGCGTCACTCTGGGCCCTACACTGGCCACCTGTGATTGGTTCCCAGCCCTTTTTTGCTCCCCTACTGTGCTGTGGCTATGAAGGTCAGTCCCGCAGCAAGGTTGGTGCAAGGCAGAGGAGGGACTTTGCTTAAATGGGCTGTATCATTAGTTATAAATTTATTTGCAAATTCTGAATATTGGGAATATTCTTGATTATACCTGATAATAAATATGTGACCTTTCAAAAAATGTAAATGCTTCAGGTAAACCGAACCAGTTTTTGCTTTACCCTGCAAAAGTCCCTAATAAAATAATTTTTCAAATATGATATATTCCATGAATTAACTAAGGCTATGGGTGTATGGGATACAATAAAAAAAAATTATAATGTGTGTTGTCTTGATGTCAGACCAATTCTAAGGGGAAAAAATAGTGGTTCGCTTTATATGAAGAATTAGGTAAAGCGAACCCAAAATGTTGGAAAAGCGAACTGGTGCTCTTATCTAGACTATGAGAGAGAAACAGAAACCCTCCCCCCTATGGGCGGTTTTGTGAGACCAAATTTTTAAATACTTATACATGTAAAAGGCTGAAGTTTACTTTTTTGGCTATTGGCACCTGGTGGGTGGAGGTAAGGCGGCCATTTTCCAAGATTAACATTATTGGGTCGAGAAAAAATCGGAATCCTTTCCAGGTGATATGCATTTCAACATATATGGTCGTTTAGTATCTTAAATCGAAGCTCTTTGAGAGAACTATCTACTCAATGATATTTGATAGTTGTCATGACAACATGGTTACCATGGCAACCAGATAACTACTGAATTTTGTCTTTTTTTTGGGGGGGGGGGAGGGTCGGGTTCTGCTGGGGCTTGTGACTTCCAGTCAGGTGAGTGAGTGGAGGCAGGCTTCTGGCCGTCTAATCTCTGACTACTAGTTAGGTGACTGAGTGAGGGTGGGCTTCTTGCCCTCTGATCTCTGCCTTCTATCATAGGCAGGTGACTCAGGGGCGGGCTTCAGGGGCCATCTCCAAGATGATTGGTTAGGTGATTGAGGTGGCTTTTGGCCCTCTAATGACCAACTATATTGGTCAAGTGAGTGCACAGAAGCAGAGAGGTTTCTGGCCCGCTGATCTGCGACCACTGGTGAGAAAGTTGGGGGTTTTTGCCCCCTCATCTGAGCTTTCTCTTGGGTCTACTAATCTGGCAGAGTGGTTGCATTAGAGGGAGAAAAACATACTTTGAATCTTGAATTGCAGTGGTCAAAGGGAGGGGTGGTCACATTAGAGAGATCTTTTAACATTAAAATAAAGAAGATTGGTTGTAAAGAGAGAGTGTATTTATATGTATCACACCATTCCACAAGTTCTTTCATATTCTCTTTCCTGTGTGGATAATCATTGGTGATGAAATTTGTTTTAAAGCATTCATACCTACAAGATTGCCCTCCAGGGGGTTATGGTCATTGTTGGCACATTCACATGCTCCAGTGATGGGGTTGGACTTGAGAGAGGGGGTTGGATGTGAGGGAGGAGGTTGGATGTGAGGGAGGGGTTGGATGTGAGGGAGGTGGTTGGATGTGAGGTAAAGATTTGAAGTGAGGGAGAGGGTTGGATGCGAGGGAGGGGGTTGGACATGAGAGAGGGGGTTGGATGTGAGGGAGAAGCCCGGTCCCCGCACTCCCAAACCTATACTGACACCATCCTCGTTATATGGTTTCAAATACACCCCATTTCCACGGATTTTGGAGTGAAAAGGGTACCCTTTTCATGGTGAAATCACAGATTTTTGGAGCCTAAAAAGTACCCCTTTTTTTGGTAAAACGCTGACACATTTGAGGAGCCCACCCTTTTCACAATTAAAATATAGGCTGCCCTGTCTGTGTCAAGACCCCCTGTCCGTTGAGTCAGTGCAAAATATACCTCTCTCTGTGGAGTAAGTGTCATATAAATTCCCCTTTCCACAGTGTCAGTGTCAAAAACACCCCCATTCCATGAATTCAGTGTCAAATATACACCCCCTTTCCGTGGACTTTCTGCCAAAATATTGTCAGTGGTGAATCACTGAAAAGCACCCCTTTTCCGCGATTTCTGTAACAAGGATGGTGTCAATGGTGACATGGGAGTGCTGGGACCGGGGGGAGGAGTTTGGATGTGAGGGAGGGGGTTGGATGTGAGTTGGACGTGAGATAAGGATTGGGCGTGAGGGAGGGGGTTGGATGTGAGGTAAGGATTGGATGAGAGGGAGGGGGTAGGATGTGAGGGAGGGTGTTGGATGTGAGGGAGAGGTTTGGACAGGAGGGAAGGGGTTGGACATATGATTTGTAAGAGAGGTGTTGGGCATGAGGAGTTTGAATGAGATAATGGGATGTGGATAGATGAAATGGACGTGAGTTTGGTGCCTACATGCAGGGAGCCTGTAGTCTGAAGGCAGGGGGTCTTAGATCCGGAGGGACTGTGGACAGGGGGCCTGTGTTCTGTGGGCCTGTGGCTTGTAGGCCCAGGGGGGCCTGCATTCCGGATACCATTAGGTAATAGGAGACTATGCATTTTGTGTGTTACAAGGGCACTTTATTTGATTTTAACAGTATTTTATGCACGGATAGCCTCCACTTAGATTTCCCAATGTGTAGGCCTACGCTAAAAAAAAAGGCATTTGCGAACTTTGGGTGCAAGAACACCGGTACCGGCCTACCGGTAGGCCCAGCTATAGGACATATAGGCCTATAAGGGGCCTAGTTGTGGCCTAATAACCCACATCTACTCCCATTAGGGCCATATTTACTATAAATAGGCAAATGTTCTTTAATCCTGAGGAATGTAGGCCTAACTCTTAACTACGAAAATATAATTGAAAATTTTGTTATGATAACCGAGGGTTCGAATGTCAAACACCTATAGTCTACGGGGCTATTTTGTTCAGCCAAAATCAACCTCCTTCTGAAGTACTTCTGAAATATTTAATAGCTATAAATACAATACACTCAAAACTAGGCAAAGGCTATTCTAAAATATAAGTCATACCTAAAAAAAATAAACACATATGTGCCTAAGTGTCACAGAGGGCGTGCAGATGTCTCCAAAACTAATCATAATACATATTTAGATATCGGTTCGTTTATCTAAAATAACTGGTTCGCTTTATCTCAAAATGTGATATAAAGCGAACCAAAAAGAATCTTTTGATTCTAAATGATTTTCACAGCATCTTTTCATTTTAAGCATTTTTTTAATTTAAAAAACACACAAACCTCATTCTAAAACCTTAACATATCAATTACCTATGGGCTTTCACTAATTTAACTGACTTTTAAAATTTCTGTCCAAAAAAATTCGGAAGCCTATGCATTTTTTGTCATTGTGGTAACTTTGGGATGTTGTAATGCATGTATGAATACACTTAAATATAATGTTTTAGGTTTTTAAAGAAAGCTTATCACTCATAGTTTCAATTTAAAGTGGCATGGTCCGATTTTTTCCATATTCTAAATTCTGCTTAAATGTGTTCAAAATGTCATTACAATATCATATTTGGAAGATGGGGCACAATAAAATATCATTGATGGACAATAATTAAGAGGGTCCCATGAACACACCTATAGCCTTTTATAATGCATTTTTAACAGGCCGACTTATAGCGTGCACTCCAAAAGTCCTAAAGTGAGCATAAAACTGATAATTAGCTGAAATATAAGCTAAATTCTGGGGAATAAGGTGTTATAAAGTAGGTAGAATAGTATGGCCATATTGAACATTCTGGTTCATTTTTAGCATTATTTATTTTTTAGCCCTAATCATCGGACCATGCCACTTTAATTATAGCCAGAAATTATATATACATTTCCATGGTCAGTGCACTGCAAAATGCTCCAACTGGTTCGCTTTATCTATGGTTCGCTTTACCTGAATCGACCCTATTCTCTCCAGAATACAATGCTCAAAGGAGAGGGGGACTTCTAGTGACGGACCCCCGGGGGGGGGCACTCTCACATTTATGGATACCATGTGCGTACATCACCCTGAAATTGGACCCCTTTTACCGGGACAAAAATCCATCAAAACACCCCCTTTTGGCGGGATAACCCCCTAAAATGTGAAAAAATTAGGCCCCTTTTAGTGGGACACCACCCTTCATCGGCCAAAATCAACCCCCTTTTGACGGGATACTCTAGATTGGCCAAAACTGGACCCCTTTTAGCAGGATACCCACATAAATTGGCCAAAATTGGACCCCTTTTGGCGGGATACCACCCTATAAATATTGGGCCACAATCCAAGAAAAATATAGCCTACCCCTTTTTACAGGATTTATTTTGACTCTTTGGTTGGATATTCCTGACCCAAAAACATAGGCTACCCCTTTTGCCCCAAAAAGGCCCAAAAAAGGACCCCTATTGCCCGGATCCGGCCGGATCCGCCAGTGGGGCCCAAATAGGACCCCTTTTCCGGGATTTTGTGTACGCACATAGCTACTATAGATCATATGAGTCAGAAATCCGAAAAATGACCCAATTTTGGTCCCTATTCGGGATCACAACAAAATTTAGGCAAACTCAATGCATCTTTATGCAAGTTTATTTTATTAAAAGACATGTATCTCATGTCCCAGAATCCACTTGAGGGAGAGCTTATCTCCCAGGGGGTCTGTTTTTATTCACCATCAAACAGAACCCGGAGTTATCGTTACGGACTTTCCGTCAAAAACACCAAACCATGTGTAAAACTGTAAATAAACACTACAATAACTTCTAATCTGGTACATATGTTGCCACAATATGTATAATTAGGCATGTCAAGTTTGAAACCCATAGACCAAAGACTTTTATTTTAAAGAGGCGACCAACTCTTCGAGACGCGTGGATTTTGGTGAAATTTAAAGATAAGAATGCCAACTTTACTCTAATTTCTTTAAAAATGCTCTGTTTATCATTAAATTGGCTGTGTGTTATCTGCAACATGTCTGCTATCAATATTAGGCTTAGTTTTGCATATGTGAAGACTCTGTGTGTGTTGGTATAACAAGCCATATTCATGGAGTTTCCGTTACGGACTTTCCGGTTTTTCGTAGTACTTGGATAACAGAGGCTCCATTTAATTTTGAAATACCACAGAAGCACCCATTTACCCTTATTACATAACACAAACATGTCCTATATTAGAAAAAATAACATTAACCATCATACTATGGTTACTAGTAGAATAGTAAGGCATCTACCGGGAGGTACACGAGTCCAGGAAAACCAAAGTTTTCGTTACGGACTTTCCGGAATTGGAAGCTCATAGCACAATAGGTATCACACATCTCAAACATCTTCCACGCTTATCTACCTTATATCTATGTGTTCAAAACAGGTTGGACTAGCAAATTAGCCATATAAAACCCATGTTATCATATATTCTGACTATACAATCTTGCTTGGAAGACAAAATTTCAAAATTTCTTCATGAAAACTCACATGAGGCATATAAGGTCAAAAAAAAATCTTTTAGTATTCAGGAAATGACTATTTGGGGTGAAGTTAGTACCATAGGGGCATCTTGTGTTAAAATATTAGGACGATTGGCCAGGTGGAAGTACATCTTTTTCAAATCAAGAGTTAACGTTACGGACTTTCCTAAACACAAAATTTACCCTGACAAATTGAAAAAGCAGATTTCCTTTTTCTTTTAGTGCTCAGATAGTTAGAATAGCTGTCCCTTTGATATCTAGTCCAGAAATGAGGAAAATAAGTTGATTATCAACAATTCTATGAGTATTTTTCTCAGTGCCAATGAAAGTCCGTAACAAAAACGAAAGTCCGTAACCAAAACAAGCATTTTGACCTGCAGTTATAAAATCCAAGTACCCACTGTGGTTTTAACACTCTAGAATGATGTGTTGGGGCTGTGGGTATAATATAAAGCACAAAAAGCAGCATTGATTCCTATGATTATGGCCTGAGGGTGGTATTTGGAATGAAATGTGGTCAAATTGTGGGCACAGTCTAACTTAACCACCCCTCAGGTAAACTAAAACCTATACAACTGGCTCAAAACTTCACGCAGCTATGTAGCAAGGTGTGCTGTACAATATTTATCATACAATGAACAGTAGATGGACAATATCACAGCAGCAGGAGGACTTTTACAGTCCCCCTGGTTTTCGTTACGGACTTTCATTATTGTTACGGACTTTCTTGATTAAGCACCAAAATGCCCTTACTGAGTACACAGAAGTAATATTAGGCTATTCTAGCTATCCAGATGGAGGGAATATGTACCAGCCATGAATATCAATTGCTTTTAAATAGTAGCTTGGGGGTATTTTGTGTTATGTACAGGAAAATGTATGGAAATGTCTGTCACGTTAATGGTCCACCAAAGTCACTCTTTGAGACCTGCAGTTGAGAAAAATTTGCGGATCATCCCAATTATTTTTTTCATGATAAGAGCCCATAATCCCCTACATATTAGGTGTAAAAGCAATATTGGGGTGGATTTGCAAGTATGCAATCTATCACATCAATAGTTTTCGTTACGGACTTTCAGTGAGCAGCATTTCACAAATGAACCACCACTGTGAAAATTTCGCGAAAGATATTGCCGTAAAAACTCCTGAATATTTGAGGTAGCATATATACCTAATGGACTGAGCTGTTTGGGATGGGCTGTAATAGTCTTAGTGGTTTTGGGGGGCTTTTGAAAAATAAAAAATGAGGGCGGAACACTGATTTTGGGGTATTTTTCACCTTTGAGGGGCCATAACTCAATACATTTTGGTCCGACAATTTTTTTCCTTTTTTTTTCTGAAAGCCTAGAGTGTTTCCTTTTACATGATATCAGAAGAAAAAGTATGGTGCAGGCAGTTCTATTTTTATGGCTGTTGGAAGGTGAAAAAACCCAAAAGACCACTAGTTGGTACGTGTATTGGGGGTCTGACTCATATATAGGGAGTGGCCCCCCCTGGGACGGACCCACCAACTCTACTAACCACCTAACCACCAGGACCGTGCTTGGAGATGTGGGTTCACGCCCTTGCCCTGGACTTCATCAACTTGACTGCGGAACGCGCTGCAGCACCAAGCCCCGATGACGTACTTGCCCAAAGCTTTTTATCTCGGGACCTGCAGCATGCTGCCACCTAGAGGATATTTCAGCAACTTTGACGCTTTGACCTTGACCTTAGAATAGGTAAACAGAAAAGAGCTCATGGTGATCGCAGTGCGTTCAGTCATAAAACGGGTGTTCGCCTTGGCGAGACCTTCCCTTTCACCTCTCCAGCAGAAATATTCTTCTATCAGAATGAGTAGTACGGACATCTACGAGGTGGGGAAAAAGGCAGCTGCATCAGCGGCTGTTGACGAGTTGG